>QEOT01005683.1:29876-91531 GCA_003123785.1 Pterocarya stenoptera | reverse complement strand
CTCAAAGCTTATGAATCTATGCATTAAAATTATTGTTCAAATGCCAAAGAGAAAGACTAATTCAGGTAATTTTTATTTCCACAAAAAATTATGTTTTTTTTTTTTTAATTAACATGTTACATATATACATGTAACCTAACAAATGACATCCTAAAAAATCGACATACCTTTGGTTGGAAAGGATCCCGTCAACTCATTGTATTCAAGATTGAAATTCTTAAGGGATTTGACTGCAGCAATTGATTGAAGAAAACTAGTGTCGTTAAGGTCATTGTGAGAAAGATCTAATATCTCCAGGTTCTCCAATCTTGACAACATTTTCCAACCTGTAGTTAATTTATCAATTTATTTTATTATGAAATATAGAAGAAATTTAGCAATTTAGAATGTATGACGTAATAATCATGAATACCTTAGAAAGGATGCACATAATTAAGTCCATTAGAAACGGTCTAAAACAAATATGGAGTGTGAAAATTAATAATCATGAATTCCTTCACCATAATATACTCCTCCTTGTATTCTATTATACACAAGACTCAATGTCGCAAGAGATGTAAATAATCATGGAGTGATTACACCCCTAAGGCCCTAAGGGTTAACCCATGCCTATATCTCAAAGCGGCAGATAGGCCCGAAGGGTACAATTGTTTAATGTGGTCAAGCCTACGACTCTATGCATTAAAAGTATTGTTCAAATACCAACGAGAAGGATTGATTAATAACATGCTGAAAAATCGACATATATACCTTTTTGTTGTAAACTCATTCCAAGTAATTAGATTCATATTTTTAAGGGAGTTTTATAAGGAAAATAAATTTATATACGAGATTATAAATTAATATATAATATTTTGTACCATGATGACGTAATAATCATAAATATATATAGGAAAACAAATAATATTTTAAATCTAAAAAACAAATATATATATATGTGTGTGTGTGTGTGTGTGTGTGTGTGTGTCTGTGAGAGAGAGAGAGAGAGTGGGCCTAAAATGAGAGATAAAAGCCGAATAATAGTAAAGGGAAGGAGCTCCCAATGCCTTTTCTTCCGCTTCCTTTTTGAGCATCAAAACAATGGCCGACGATCTCTGTTCCTTCACCAAGGATATTTTTGTCATAAAGGTACCCAAGAAATCTCCATTGGTGCTGAGGATGATCGTCTTGGTCTTTGCAATGGTGTGTGACGTCTCTATATGCTCTATTTGTCTAAAGCAAATTAGCGCACACAGCTAGGCCGGATATCTAAATGTTCAAGTGATCCAAAAGCCGTGCCCAGAACCTCAAATTGAACCCTGGGAAATTCCTTATGTACACTACCCTAAACCTAAAACTTATAGCAGGGCTGAATGTGCATGTAATCCAGTGCGCTATTTCGCCATTTTGTCGATGCAGAGATCCGGGAGTGGATGGTTTGAGACATTGTTAAACAATCATACTAACATAAGCTCCAATGGGGAGATTTTCTCTGTTAAAGTCAGGAGAAGCAATACTTCAACTATTTTTGAGACTTTGGATAAAATTTACCGTCTCGACTGACTCAGTAGTGCCTCAAAGAAAGAGTGTACAGCTGCAGTTGGCTTAAAGTGGATGCTTAATCTGGGTCTTATGCAGCATCATGCAGACATTGTAGAGTACTTCAATACTCGGGGAGTTTCAGTTATATTTCTCTTCCGAAGAAATCTTTTGCGGAGAATGATATCGGTTCTGGCAAATTCGTATGATCGAGATGTGAAGCTATTAAATGGAACCCACAAGTCTCATGTGCATTCACCCCATGAGGCAGAAATACTTGCAAACTACAAGCCTATAATCAATACAACATTGCTGACACCCAATTTGAAGCAAGTAGAAGAAACAACGGCCAAAGCGTTGGGGTATTTTAAGAGCACCCAGCACATCATTCTATATTATGAGGACGTTGTCAAGAATCACTCTAAGTTAATAGATGTTCAACATTTCTTGAAGGTTCCACTTAGAGAATTAAAGAGTCGTCAGGTGAAGATACACAAAGGTTCCCTATCTAGTCAGATTAAGAATTGGGATGATGTCCAAAAGACTCTCAAGGGAACTCATTATGAAAATTTCCTACCATGATGGAGAAGACGACTTTCTTAAATCATTGCGTACAAAGATGATTATAGGCCTTTTTGCTCTCTTCTTATCTATTACAACTGATAGCATTTTTTGCTGCTCTTTTACTTATGTTACGTGGACAATATTGGACCGTCACTCCTATCATTGGTATGGCTGGTATTCCCATTATTCTATTTGTATTGATGGTAGTAATCCAATATAAAGCCTAAAAAAGCTTACACTAACCTAGAAAATTTAGTTTAATTACATGCAGAAAAATCCCAATCATTTCTTAATTTCTTACCTTCTTATCTTAAACATCAAACACTTCAAAACCATGGATAAATTCAGTTTTAAACTTAGTTTTAGAGACAATGATATTGAAATGAAGAAACAATATATTCGAGAATGATGGCCATTAATTCCCTCAAATTGCACTGATATATAATCACATCAATATGCAATTTCATGTAACTAAACTTTTTTACAAACCATTTCATCACATCTCATCTTATCTAATCATTACAACTTTCCTAAATTTTCAAACAAAATACAACAAAAAATTCAACTTTTTCAAATTTCAAAACAAAAATAATATTAAAAATTTATTTTCTAATAATATTTTATTCAATTTTTAACTTTCATCTTATTTCATCTGTTTAACGACCAAACAAGACCTAAATGAGGGCCGTGTTCAAGGTGGTACAATGGGTCATGTATAGTTGAATTGTGGTGAAGATTTCATGAGAGAGGAAAAGTACCCAAAGTCGATCATGTATTATATATATATTTTAATAACCCAAAATATAGTTGAAAACATTTTGCTTGCTTAAGTTAATTCATAAGTCCGATTAATTAACCTTAGGCAATAATTTGAATTCGAGAAATAATTAAACTGACACATACATGAAGTCATGGTCCAGACAAGTACGTCACTTAAAGTTTTGCTTTCTCTCGGCCTTACGATGATAATATTCTTAATTCTACAATTCAGATTTTTATTTAAAATTTAGAGTCTAGACTGAGAGGGAAACATAGTCGTAAGATGCATGTAAGTCATATTATAATTAGCTAGTAAATATTTAATGATGTTCAAGATATGATCTACACATCCAAAAATAAATATTATAATTTTATATTTATCTCTTTTTTAACGAACCCTCGATTGCTTGAGCACTAACACTTTGCACACTTTTATCACTCTAACTCCCCTTTGCACACTTTTATTAAAGGGATTATATTAGCATGTCCATCCCTTTATGCTCCCGTTAAAAAACTTGTAAAAGAGAGAACCTTTATGAAATTTTAATAATTAGTAAATGGTACCCAATTCAAAATTTTAATTTGTTAATTTACTCGAAAGTTCTCTCAATAATTAATGTCTAAAAATTATCACAACTTTCGCAATACCATGGCCCCATTCGCTTGATTCACATCGTCATTTTTTATTTTGAAATATTAAATTAGAGAGGATCCTTTCAAACATAGAGTTTTGCTACACAATTTCCACTACACTCCAAATTCCACTTTTTTTAAAAAAAATTTAAAATTTTTTAATATTTTTTTTAATTTTTTTTTTGAGTTTATTCTTTTTAAATTATTTCAAATTTTCTATTCATTATTCATATAATAAATATTTGATAAAAGAAAAAATAATAATAATAGTTAAAAAAATGTGGAGTGTGGAGTGTGAGGAGGTTGTGAAGATTTATTCTCAAACAAAATATGTGTATTTCCATATTGACTTGGACTAATTAGACCCATTACTTACGCTTTAGAGAGAGACCGACCAGTGACTTAATTTTCACATTTATAAATTTGAATTACAGGTGTCAGTTTCCACAATAACTTCATTGACTTGAAGTGCCTTCACTTTCATACTGGCTGGAATTTAAAATTTAAAGTACTATTGACTTGGACTGAGGCAAACTTAACCTCAAAAGAGTAGAGTTTTAGGTGTTTTACTGGAAAACAAAATATAAATATACATGCCTTACGTCTACTATGTATACTTATACTGTTTCACTTTGTCCAATTAATGTGATACTAGGTGCCATATGACTTATTAAAAACATTTAAAAACTATATATTCAAAACAATATAAAGCACCCAAAAATAAAAAAAGATGAAGGGTAAAACCCTAGATTCTATCTACCCTTTTATATTTGTATTTTTTATTTTTTAATAAGCCACATAGTATTACAATGTGGTCTCGCATCAATGGGACATGAAAGTCATAAGCGGCATAACTTAAGGGGCATAGTAGCATTACTCTATATCAATTTGTTTTTTTTTTTTAAACTCTATTATTATATTTACACTTTGGACCCATTGAATTAAGAAACATTATGACTCCAAGTCCACTACCAAAGGAGTTTTATGGAATACCTTCTGTATGTGTGAAATTTAATTATAGGATGCTAGTACATTTGTTGGTGGTAGTACTGTTAATGCGAATGTTGATGCGGACTACTATCTGCCCACATTTGAGCAATTCTGGCTCTTTAATATTGTACTTGTTCTCCCAAGGATTTACTCCAGCAGTAACAATTTCAAACAAAAAGGAACATATAGGTGTTCATGCCAAATAAGAGGAGTCATCTAGTTTCCCTTAATTCAAAAACTTAACAATTCAAGATATGATTTGAAATTTTCAAACGTGCGAGTCTTTTTGCTTCAATATGCAATTAAGGTATTCATTGATGAACTTGATAAGATGTAAGTGATGAAACAGTGGATAAGGAGAAAAATGGCTCGACGACTACAAGTAATAAAGGGATGATTTGGTGCGGTGCTTAGGAGGATAAAGAAGAAAGAGGAAGGAACAATTAAGGAACTTGAGCAGACATGCATTACTGAGGGAATGATGGTACCAATGGATTGGGTAGCTTGCAATACCAAGTAAGTAGTACTGGTAGTGCATCAAGTGCTACCCTTGACTGAAATAGATTCCCAACCAATTGCCACAGGCATAATCCAGGTCTAAAAGACTACTAACCCTAACACAAGGGACGCAACAATATGTACCGGCCAATAGAAAGTGATAACACTTAATTGGATGTTATGAAATTGTTTAGTTTCTTTGTGAATGAATGTACAAGGTGTGCAAAATATTTTTAAAGAAAAATCCCTCCTCCTAATATTTTCAAAGAAAGAAAATGTCTTATGTAAAATATGTAGATGAATGATAAATGCGTAAATGAAAACTTATGTTAATATATTTTTATAGTATGAAATAATATTTACTGAGTATTTGACTCATTTTATTTTTATATATATACCCTCCAATGAATGAAATGGGGACAAAGTGTCAGCGCATAAATGGCCCTGACAGAAGACTAAACACATTTTATGTAATGTATGAAACCATATTTCATAAAATGACTTTATATTTTAATTTAATGAATTTCGCTGCATACTCTATTTTAAGTTTATAAAGCATGCTCAATTTTTAACTATAAAATCTTTTATATCTTAATGAGGAAAGGAAAAAGTTTTAAAAATTTCATAATTCTTGTCTTATTTTCTTAAACTAATTCTTAAAAGCTCACCATAAGGGCGGGTGTTATATTTCTATCATATGGCATTAAACTGTCGAGGGACAGTTCTATCACATGACCTTTGGTGGAGTTGCACGTGACCTGCTCCCAACCACAACAATCACTCTTCTCATTGCCAACCCATGAAGGAAGAAGATAGTCTGAATAAGATTGGAGAAGAATATTGGATATAACCAATGACTTAAACTGAAGCAAACCAATTCTCTCTTCCTCAAAGCAACCCATGAACTCACAAGTTTGAACAAAAACCACTAAGGTTCCATTTGGATATAATAAGTGTTTGATCTCATTTTATATCATCTCATCATTATAATTTTTTTAAATTTTCACACAAAATATAATAAACAATTCAACTTTTTCAAATCTCAAAACAATAATAATATTAAAAAATAATATTTTATTCAACTTTTAACTTTCATTTCAACTCAATCTCCAACTAGCACCCAAAACCCAAAGCAAAGACTTCATTGAGAAATAATATTGTAAAATACCCATATTCATTTCTATCTAAAATCTTTCTTGTTTTGGATGTGTTACTTTGAGTATCGTGGCTTTCCACATATATATATTAAAACCAAAATGGAACAGAGACTTTGTGTTTGAGTGGGCTGAAATTAAAATCTACATGACTTAATTCATGTAAGTGTCACAAAACTGGCACAAAACTGTCATAGCATGCAAAAGAAAGTCAGAGTGGGAGAAACCGTATAGAGAAGAGACTTTGAATGTTCCGTGAATAAAACTTCACGTAAGTGAGGAGCTAAATTATTTCCACATTGACATTGACTGATTGGAATCTAATCCTATGCATTATACAGTAGTGCCTTTAACTTCCACATGCTTCACATGGATTGGCCTTAATTAGTTTCCACACTACTGATTGTGACTAATCTATGTGCTGCCATTACTTTCTATATATAATCCATACACTAGCATTTCGAATTACCTAACCCTACGATTTTACTGTTAGAAGTGGTGGAACCAGCAATTGTTTTTAGGGGGTCAACTCTTTTACCGCGTGAAATGTTTCTGTAAAATGAAAAATATTACAAAATCATAAAACATAACGGTATATAAAATTAAATCTTGATAATTTGTCAAATAATGTAGAAATAAAATTTTAAAAATATAATTTAATGTTTATTTCAGATTTTTTATGACAATATATTTGCTGCGAGTGGAAGGCCACCACACTTTTTGAAAAGATCCTTCTTTTCTTTTTCTAAATCTTCTTGACCCTTTAAGTTCAACACATGTTTCTCTCTCTCGACTGTGTCTGTGAATATTGACCAGCAGCTCTCTTGGTTCCAAAGGGGCAGAAGGTCATGTATGTTTTCTTCCTTCCCGACCATCATCTTCGATACCTCCTTATTCCTTCTCGTGACTATCATAGTTCCCCCGTTTCTTTTTGGCAATCCATATGCAAGACGTTCATTCCAATCATAGCTACGATTTATTGCAGCACTCAAATCTCGGTACCATTCATCCTTTTTCCAAATGTCATTAAGTACGATGAGATACTTCTTACCATTGATCAGTTGGAGAAGAGAAGCATAGAGTAAAGCATTGAGGCGTTCCTTATTATCGAGGGGGCGTCCATTATCCACGCAGATGCTCTAAATGATCTCATCATCAACTCTAAGACACTCCAACATTCTTTTAACGACTGCTTCATGTGAGTTCTTATTGGAGATAAAATTGAAACTGATCTTAACGACACAGTGGCAGCCAAGGGAACAAGAGTGCCCATCAAAATAGAAGATATTGCAACTGATATTTCGGGCCAACAACTTTGTTACGTTGTGATAGTGTTTTTGATTTTTGAATAGCTTCTGTATAGGAGGAAGTTATGGAGAGTTTGTATATAAATAATATAGGTTGTGTACACTTTAGATTATCTTGAATGAAGATCTTTTATCAACCCAATCTCTCTTCCAGTAAAGTTTTACAGTTCTTCGCTTCACTTTTCTTAGACATGCGTACCCAAATCCTGGGAAGGAAGTTGGTTTTGACCTCATTCTTGTTGAGAAGCGCTCGGCAAAGAGTTGATTTTCCGACACCAAGCTCACCGACGATCCCAATTACCTTGAATTCATCCTCACTTTGTCGCCGTTTAAGCATTTTTTCCAAGGAAATCATTTCATTTTCGAACCCATGAACCTTTAGGCTGTACGGGGTTGAGATTTCTCCCAGGCCGTCATGCTGCAAATGATCAGGAGCCACTTGATCTGGACCCTTCGTCTTCTCTGAGGACTCTGTGTTGCTCACTTCAGGGGTCTCCTGATTCTTCTCCGAACCCATGGGGACCTTTTCGATCAGCAAATATTGTTGAGAAGTTAAAGAACAATAATTAGCATATATTATACACAGAGTTCGACAAGGCCTCGAAGAAGCTGTCTTTCATATATAATACATTAAACCGTCTTGATCCTAATACTATATATTGGGGAGAAGGAGGGAAGCGGGTTGTTCTAAATTCTTTCTTCTTCTTCTTCTTCGTATTTCGTTTTAAGAGTTTCTTTTCTCTTTTTACTTTTTACAATTACGCAAAGGAAAATGCTAGAGCCCCCGCTGGGGGCTCCCGCTCGGAGCTCCCGCTGGGGCTCTAGTGTGTTTTTATATGTGTTTTTTTAATTCTTTTTTTATATAGATGTTTTTAATGATTTTAAAAATTTTTAAAAATAAAATAAAAAATATAATATTATTAAAAAATACTTTCTTAATTATGAAGTAAACTAAAAAATTATAATTTTTTATTTTACTTCGTGATTAAAGAATTATTTTTTAATAATTTTTTTATAATGATATTTTAAATTTAAGAGGAAAAAGTTGGAGCCCCACTGAGAATTTAGAACATCATTAAAAAACACTTTATTAATCAGAAAGTAAAAAAAAAATTATTAAAAAATATTTTTTATTTTACTTCGTGATTAAGGAAATTTTTTTTAATAATTTTTTTTTTACTTTCTGATTAAGAAAATATTTTTTAATGATATTCTAAATTTATTTTATTTTTTAAAAATATTAAAAAATATTAAAAAATCTATATAAAAAATAATTTTTAAAAAAACACATAAAAAAAAAACACTACACCCCAGCGGGAGCTCCCAGCGGGAGCCCCCAGCGGGGGCTGTAGCACTGCCCGTCGTGAGGGTCTCATGATCTCATCCATCCATGCCCATAATATTCTCTCTCATGTCCTGTCAATTCTGTTGGCCTGTTTTGTACTTTTTTAGAGATTTTTAGATTTTTACTTACTTAATGAGCTT
Organism: Pterocarya stenoptera; assembly: GCA_003123785.1. NCBI lineage: Eukaryota > Viridiplantae > Streptophyta > Magnoliopsida > Fagales > Juglandaceae > Pterocarya > Pterocarya stenoptera. The sequence continues at coordinate 82,623 of QEOT01005683.1, read as the reverse complement.
TTCTCTCTCTCTCTCTCAGTTGGAATTTATAAAAATATGTTATTTTAGAAAATTATTATCGACATATACATTAAATAATAAAAAAATTATAAATTGACATGAATTCATATAATATATTAGATCTATTTTATAATATAAATAATTTTATAATATGATGTATCACATGAAATCACATCAGTTTATAAATTTATTTTAAAAAAAAAAAATTTATGACTAAAGCATTTCTTTTATCATAAAATCCTGTATATAAATGAATATGGCTTGTTATCCCAATTTATCATAAAATTCATGCTATTAAAATTGCCTACAAAAGCACAAACTTGTATTGATGAGATTATCTAGACATAGGAGTACCGATTATATATATATATATATATATATATATTCCAAGACTCTTTCTGATAATGTGCAACTGTAGGCCTCTGCCCCCTCCAACTTGAACTTATGACAGTTCTTTTATTTCTTGAGCAAGTTCTTAGCATGGCATAAAAACAGGGATAATACATGCAAGTTATATATCATTTCTGTCTGTATCAGAAAGAGCAGTGTTACTTCAAACAGGTATTCCTTATCTTACTGTTTATCAACCTGGCTGCAACTGGAAAATGGCTGACTTGAGGCTGTGCAAGAACCAGCTCAGCCTCCTAGGGAATAACTAAATAAGTAGTGTAGTTCATGGTGCAGATACTCCACCTCAACCAATGCTAAAATCAGTTCTATGATCATTTAAGCCGAATATTTCCACTAAGCTTTGGGGAAGTGAAAAACTCAACTCAATAGGCATGTCAAAAGTGAAGCCACCTTATACATGGATTATTATAAGACGGGGAAAGGGAAATGATTCTTTTTTGAAAAATGATTTATATGGTCCTAAGGTATATAATAGCACTGGCATTCAATTATCTAAATGTCAATGAAATGTAAAATTTGACTTATTTTACATAAAATTACTTTCAATGGATTATCCAAATGAAAAAATATATGACTTTTAGCTACAGTATGTTAGTGTTGCGGGTCATATATGTGTCTACTGTACAATGAACAAAGCTTATTTTTATTCGATAAACGTCAGACGTCGGTTCCTTTTTGTACTCTTCCTATATCCATCTCTCAAATAATTACGAGGTTCAAATGATGCCCTTTCTATGAACACAAATAATGCCATCTCTCAAATATTTTTGTGATGGGCTGACTTTTGGAGAAGTGTATATTTTGTGATGAGCTGAAATGTGTTAAACTAATGATGACTTGTATTTTTCTCAATGGTGTTTTTTAGGTGAAAATGTAATAGATAGGTGTTTTTTTCAATGGTGTGGTATTAAATATTTAGAATGTATTTGCTACACTCTAGAAATATTGCTCTGCACTTGTATTAATGTATTTACTGGACTTGATTGCTGATTTTGTGGTGGGCAGATTTCTGCACTCTAGTTTGGTTTGTAACTAAATGTATTTGTGGGCAGTTTGGTTTCAATTAATAGAACCAAAAAAAAAAAAAAAAGAATAAAAATTATTATTGAATTTATAATATTTCATTATTATTTTGAGTAATAGATGAATAATCTAATGTGGAAATAAGTTTTAAGTGAAATAGCTAAATGCAAAATCATATCATATTATGCAAATTTTATATTTTTGCATTTAAATAATCCAATCCTAATACTAATGTTCTAAGACTGCAAGTCCCGCACAATTTATAAAGGTAAGGAAAATTAACCCCTAAAATTTCACGAGTTCATAAAATACTCTCAAATTTTAATTTTCACATTTTAATAATTAGGTTCTCGCTCTTCACCAATTCTACTGGTGTGTGCAATTCTATCCATCTCATAATTTTTCTGAGAGAAGAATGACGTGGCATTTTAAAAGGCCAAAAATTAATTTAAAAATCCCCAAAAAAAGAAATAATATGTTGATTAAATTGAGGGGGAAATCACTATATTTAGTAACTTCCCCCTCATGAATGAAAGTTTATAGCTAAAACACATGAAAATTTAGAAACACATACAAATGTTTCCACCTTGAGCACATTGCACTAAGCTTGCCTAATGATGAACCGTTCAAAAATCTCAATGCAATGAATGCATGTTGAGCATCAACTATCAAGTGTCAAACTGCATGAATTTGTGAATAACTGAAAAGAAAGCCAATTTAATCCCTATTTATTTGATTGTAGTGAGTGGAGAAGAGAGTTTGCAGATCTGCATAACCCGACTTTCCAGAAGGTAAAAAAACGCCAGCAAAATTAACAGGGTACTTGTGATATCCATTTCCTGTGAAGAAACTACTCCGAAGCTATACTTAGAGACCCCTGCAAAATACCAATCAAGCATATATGAGCAGAAATAAATGAAGAAATTAACATATTTTAGAGTGAATTGATTTGTTAAAAAGAGAAGAGTACCCCTCAAGAAAGAGAGGAAAGAAAACATAAGAAGATGAAAACGGACAAAAATATGGATGTGGAAATCCCACCACGATACATCACAGAGATGGCAGTGCTCTTGGAAGGAAATCCCTATCCAAATTACCGGTTCCAGGACTTGAGTGAATAAACAAAACAGTCAAACTCAAGAGACATTACCTACCTCTCCAAGTCCACGTAAAATGAAAGAAAACACCAAGGACCTGCTGTTCACAGGTAACCTATGAAACTATCACCTTTTTAACTCCAATTGGGGAAGATTACAAGAATTGCATTCTTTATTACCTCTCCAAAAAACTGAGAGAAGAAAAAAAAATTTGTCTCGAACTGCTCAAATATTCTTTGGCTCAAGCAATGATAACCAATTATTTAAATACCCAAACCCAGATATTTGGAAATAATTATCAGGCCAAACTAAAAGAGGAGATGCCCATTTCGCTTCTATCTCAGGCATCATAACTCTAGAGTACCAGAACAAAAAATGCCTCCAAAATTACAGCAAAAGAAAGCCCAAGGAGAGGCCAGAAGCTTAACTCTTTCCTAGATCAATACAATAAACCCATCGTCATCAACTTTTTATAACCAATATGCAATATTGGTGATAACCCATCAACAGCAAAAAATGGATTTTTATATAATGCCCATTAGACAGTATATTCACCTAATGGTGATTTCACATGGGACTAGTATCAACTAGCTCAAACATTATCTTCCTTTTTTTTTCTATGAATAAAATCTAGCAAACAGGGCAAGTTACAAAAATGGTCAGGGGGTTGAAAATGAAGTTTGGATCAAACAGGTGTCCGAGGATGGTTTGGAAGGGAATGCTTCCATGGATATTATTGGAAGTTGCCCATTTGACTATCTCAAACATTATCTGTCCTGAGTAGATTCCAAAGCCTTACCCTCAAGTAGAACGTATGGAAACTTTACATTCTCGCAGGTTCACATAATAAAAACTTCAGCATCAACAAAAGCTCTCTATCTCCAAAAAACAAAAGACAGAAAGAATCCCTTTAACAATATAGATAACTAAAATGCAGTCTAGGTAGATTTTTTAGACGTTATAAACTGGAAAAAAGGCATAAAAACTAAAAAACATGTGCAACACAAAACAAAGCTACTAGATGTGTAAGCCATATCTATCCTCTGCATGGGACCTATGTGATTAGAGAACAATGAAGCACCATAGGTTTTATCAGTTTTACACCATTCCAGGGCAGTTTTGCAAATGTTCAAACTCAAATTATATTTTAAAATTGAATGAATACTCAAATTACTAAAAATTGACTAATATCAAGTGCCTCTGAACAGATCAAATCACTTTAAGAATAAAATTCAAGAAAAACCCTGCGCGCATTCATCAACTACATTTTACAGGGGTTTTGAGGAGAAAAATAGTAGTGAAAAACATTAAAGAATCTAGGCGTCCAAAATGAATTTACCTGACTTTCTTGACAAGAATGGCCTTGAGCTTGCGCGCGAGGTCCTGGGATCGGATCTTGCGCTCGAGGTTCTTGCGGGCCAAGACACGCTTCTCGGAGTTCTTGATGTGGCGAGTCTGCTGGCGCTTTATAAGCCGCTCAATCCCACTCGACTGCATTCCCCGCTGCAACCAAGTCAGCGCTTGCTCCAGGTTTCCGTCCCGGACCTTCACCCGGATCCCCCTCCACTGCTGTAGCTGCAGCGGTTGGTAATGAGGTGCACAACTGCACCACTCAATGGTCTGACTCGGCTGCCGTAAGAGGCTCGACGCAAGTGTTCTCACTGAGTTCATTTCTAGGGCTGTACGGGTTATAAATCTTCAGACAACATGTGTGCTACTAACTGAAAGATAAAGCAGTTTTCTGTTTGGTAGACAATAAAACAAGAAAAGACGAAAAATAATTGTTGGATACTATATCCTTAGCTAAACAAACCAACTGCACCAGGCTCATTTCACTTGATATTTTGCTTTCTTTATCAGGTCCCAAACAATTTTTTTTTTTTTATTGGTACCAGGTGTTCGAGAACAAAGTCTTGACTAATCCTGGGGGCACATAGGCCCTCTGTAAGGAGTTTCCCGCAAGTGCATCTCTGGTAATTCAAGGGGAAGTTCCCCCAGTCCAATGACCTCTAGAAATTGTTTTTACCCAAGAGGATTTGAGCCTTGGACTTGGAGGGAGCATACCACCAAGACCAAGACCTTTACCACTTGAGCCAACCCCTAGGGGTTAAAACATCGTTTTGATAAATAACCCTAGGGTGCGGTGCACGGGACCGAGGTATACTCTACAGGGGTGGGTCCGAAGGGCCCTCCCTTAGAGAGGTTCCCCGACATAAAAATAAAAAAAAATAAAAAAAAAAAAGGAAAGAAAAAAAGAAAAGAAAAAAAACATGTAAAACAATTAGGAATCTAAAAATAAAAAGTTAAGTTTCTTGTGCTTTCTAACATTTCCTTGGCAAACAAACAGAGCACCAAGTAGAGAAATAGACAATGACATAGCTCCAAAATTTAAAGATTTAGCGAAACAAAATGTCGCAATGTATGAGATTAAAAATCAAATGAAAGATAACTAGAACTGATTCAATAGAACTGGAAACGGATTCGGGTTTCGAAAGCATAAAAGGATTCAAGGAATGTGTTTTTTTCTTTTTTTTTTTTATAACTAAGGAATGCATTTTTTTTCTTAAAATATAGAAGGCCTACCTTCGAACGAAGGATCAAGATCTCAAATTGAATATGCAGAAAGGGATGTGGGAATGAAATCATAGCTAGCTTTCTCTCAGGGTTTATTTTTTATTTTCCTCTGTGGAAGAATCTCTCTGTAGTTTCTCTCTCTTGTTCTGGATCATCAAAATGATTGTAAGTCAGATTTTTTTTTTAAAAGTTCAACCCGGTTACAGTAGTTGGTTACCAAGTATTAATCTCAGTAGCTGCATTTTATAACAGTACCCGCATCCAGGAGATGCGGATATGAAATCCATATGCCCAACCGAAGAAAGATTCGGTCAAGAGAAGCGGTTTGGAAAACCAAAGCTCACGAGAAAATCACTTGTGTAATCAAAATCACTAACTTCATGATTGCCTTTTCCTTGTGAAAGGTATGAAGAGAAAAAACCCTGAAAAAAAGGCTCACAAATAAATGAGGAATTTACCGGCCAAAAGAGAGAAAGGGAATCACTAGCTATGGCAGAATGAGGTCCCAATGATTTTAAGGAAATGGAGGAAATAGAAAGAGGAGAGAGGTTTTGGAGAATTCTTTAGGGCTGAGGATTTTTGGTTGGTTTAGTTGTTTTAGGCCTCTTTGTATTTTGGTTTGGAATTTATCAGATTGAAAAGGGCAGTGTTGGGACTTTGATTATAAATATATCACTTGTACTTATGGTAATGCTGTTTTTAATCTACCCCTGATTTTTTCGCCAAAATAAATATAAACAGAAGTAGATAATCATTATGGGGGCAATTATTAGGTGATTCTATAATACATGTCCTTATTTTAAAAAGATTTAATACATTTTTTATTACACGAAAATGGTGTCCATACTTTGAAAAGATTTAAAAACTTTTTGGTTACGTGACAATAAGCATCCTTGTCATTCAATATATATTTATTGGTTGGTTTTTCACAAACCCACCACCATCCAGGGTAAGTTGCAAGAATTGCAGAATGTAAGACATGCCCCACTAAATTGTTCAACATTGTCAGATATATCAAAGTTAATTGGACCACAAATACATTCAGTACATTACGAGGAGCAACAATAAAAAAAATCTGTCAAGAATTAGACATGGCAAATTCTTGGGAAAAAAATGGGTACATTAGAAAAGTTTCTACAGAAAAATGCTATCTCACACATGATTAAGTATCATTACAGAAACAAAAGGCTTTGCATTTTCATAGGTGCAGAGACATGTACATCCCAGACAGACTAACAACACCATCTCAAAAGAACCATATGGACACAATGAGCACAAAGAGTACAAGTAATTTGGAGGGAAAAGTTTCTGAGAAGGACAAAGATACACATTGTAAAGTCAAAAGGGATGGTCTCTTACCTTTTCTATAACACCAAGAAAGATACCCAATAGGATTCCTACTCAAATTATCCTGCAATTCAAAGGAATATCACCTTAATCAACTATTTAATATGTTAGAAAGAAGTTGCAAATGAAGATTCATACAGAGATATATATTCAAGCTAGAGAAGCAAATAAACACCAAAATTGCCAACGGTGCTATTTTCCTTGACACTTCAATGTGTTGCATTTTTTTTCTTTTTGAATTTTCCAAACAGCACTTACAATCTCATGAGAACATATTAAAGACAAACATTCCTCGTATCTCCATCACTTTGTATCCTTTCCGTAGCACATAGGCATCACCATGGCAATTAGATCCTTGACTCCATCTGTGGTGAGTAGATCCATAAACTCTATCTCTCCTTTTTTTTTATTTCTAAAAAGAGAGGATTCCTCTGTGGGGGTTAGAACCCCCAACCTCACACTCCCATTTGTTACTAACTTACTACAAAGGGAGGGCATATCAGTTGAACAACAAGTCAGCCGGTTCAATGTGTTGCATTGTAAATGGTGAAATGAAGTGGTGGTAGATGCGACAGTATATTATTATCTCATAATAATTAAATTATTCATTATACTAAATTATTGTTTTTTGCTTATATTTTCAATGATTATTATTTGCAAGTGAGAATCTAACGGTAAATAGCTAAGATTTTAAGAAGTTATTAATTTAATTTTGTACAAACTTTTCTTGTATCCAACTACCATATCTAAAACCTAAATTACCTATCTCTTTTTCTTGTACAAACAGAGGAGATTTTCCAACCAAGCTTTTTCCAGCAATATAATGCTTCAAGCGTCCAGTAATATTTTACAAAAGAAATTCCAGCAATATAAACCAAAGTTTTGAATTCCATTCTGGTTGAGGTACTAGAATGGAATATTTCGGTACCAGTACATTTCGGTATACCATTTCGGGCTAGTTGTTATATGGATAAATTATATATATATAAAATTATATATATATAGAAAAACTATATTCCAAAATAACATCAATACAAGTTATAATTTCAAATCATAATTGATTTTTTAATCATAACTTCTTTTTTACAGTTAACTGATTTTTGAATTATAATATCCAAATTGATCTTTCAATTCCAAATCATACATTTTTTTTTTTTTATAAGTAAATAAGTAGCTTTATTGAATAGAATGAAACTAAGCAATGCCCAAGCACACAGGAAGTATACAAAGTGAGACACCTAATTACATTCTAGTGAGCTAAAAAGAAGATAGAAACTTTTTTTTTATTATTATTTTAATGTCGGGGAACCTCTTCAAGGCAGGGCCCTTCGGACCCACCCCTGTAGAGTAAACCCCGATCTTGTGCACCGTACCCTCAGAAGTTTTCCTACATGGAACTGGTTAAATCGCTGGCTTTTCACCAGGGGGTGTGGCCCCTAGAGATTGTTTGCACCCAAGGGAATTTGAACTTTAGACCTGGGGGAAGCATACCCCCAAGCCCAAGACCTTTACCACTTGAACCAACCCCTAGAGGTTGAAGATAGAAACTCATGGACATTCCCACCCTTTAATACAATAGCAAAAAACCACTGTAAAAGAGAGAATATAAAAAAATTCCAAATTTCCCCCATTGCACGCTCCTTCTTGTTAAAGCACCTATCATTCCTTTCCAAATCATAATTGATTGAACATGCCAATGTTTTCAGTTCTCTATAGCCCCTAGCACTTGATTGAGGCCAGGAACATCTTCTCTAGGGAATGGCTTGCTTCAATGGCTACATGGCCATTAACTCTTCAAAGCCTTAACATTATCTCCCCACGAATTGAAAGGGCTATTTGAAAATAATTTACATGGTGTCACTAATTGTAAGCGCTGAAAGTGCATCTTTCTAAAGGTATCACATTTGAAAATGTAGCTGAAGATGTTAGGGTTTTTGGGTAGAAGAAGCAAAAATAATGTTTTTCTTCAAAGATTGTACTTGGGATGTTTTCAAGGGGATTAAACATGTATTCACATGGCAGGGGTTGCCTTTTTCAACTCTAAAGGTTCCGATGGAGTTGGTGAGAAAAATGTGTAAAACCCAAGAAAACTAGTGCTGCTGCTGCCACTCCTCGCAACAATTGGCTTTTCACAGCCTTTGTTGTTTGCAGGTAATCTCTACATCTTGTAATTTTAATGTCTCAACTTAATTATGCGTGTCAACAACAACCACCCACATTATCATCAAATTACATAATCCTAAATTATCACCATTAAAACAGGAATGATGATGGAATAATGATTAAATAGGAAGGCTATGCTGTTATTAAAAGAGAATCAAATAGCACAGATTAGAGTTACTACAGAATAAAAAAATAGAAATAACCAATTCTTGGCAGTATGCTCTCTGAATTAACGAGGTTGAAGTTGTACAGTTGTAGACGTAATGACCTATTAGGAATTTAGGGGACGTAATGAAGTATGAACTATGGAGACGTAATTGAAGAAATTTCAGAATCTCATACAGTTTTACAAGTCCAAAATAGAACCAATGATTTATAAAGCCATCACAGAGAGAGAGAGAGAGCGAGAGAGAGAGAAGTCGAGAAGAACCGGCGGAATGGAGATCGACGACGACCTGCGGTGGAGCAAGAGGAGCTGCGACGGAGTGGATTGAGTCAACGAGCTGCTGCTTGTGGCCGAAGGCTGGAGGCCGGAAGGTGTCTGGCGTAGGGTATGAGAGAAATTAGGGATTAGGAAATTGAGGGAAAGTGAGACTGAGATTTGCTTTCATCGTAGGCTCACAACTCTCAAGGAAGGAGAAAAAGAATTCAAAATTACAAGTTCATCCTACCATTTCAAACAATTTACCAAATTGTCAAACATCTTAATTCCGGACCGAAATACCAAAATTCGGCCGAAATGGAGCGGAACAAAGAGTGGACTAGAACTGCTACGTAAAAAGAGAGGAAAAAAAAGGGGAATTTAAATTAGCCTCGTTTATGTTCAGAAAATATCTCATCTTATCTTATCTTATCCTAATCTTATCATTATATTTTTCTAAATTTCAATACAAAATAAAATAAACAATTCAAGATTTTCAAATCTATCTCATCTTATCCCATCTAATCATTATAACTTTTTCAAATTTCAATACAAAATAAAATAAACAATTCAACCTTTTAAAATCTCAAAACAAAAATAATATTAAAAAATATATTCTAACAATATTTTATTTAACCTTTTAATTTTAATTTCAACTCATCTCATCTCATGTCTGAAAACAAACGAGACCTAGTGTTTTGAATACCGTATCGTAACCGTTTCAGTCAAGGTATTGAAACAAGATACTTCGGTATCAGTATTATTTAGGATATCGTTTCACAATAATCTATATATAACTAAATTATATATATAAATTATATCCTAAAATAATAATCTATATATGAATAAATTATATATATATAAATTAAAAATAGGCTAGTCTGAATTGGGGATTAAAAAATAAACTTGCAGATTGAAGAAATGGTAAAAAAAAAAAAGTAAAGGCGAAAATATCATACAGTATGGGCCGAAATTTTGACCGATATGAACCTGTATCCTTCTCTGTACTAGTTACGTTACAGAAACGGTATATTTCGACCGTACCGGTACGGTACAAAATTCAAATTTTTGATTTAAATTCAAATTAAATAGAAAAAATGAAATGACCGCCATGAACGAAAGGTTGGTTGAAAATAAACGAAAAATATTATTTGCAGTTATAATAAAGTGCGTAAGTGTTACACACTCTTTTTTAAAAAATAAATAAATATAAGACTCAGACAAGAGTGCTACCCGCATTCTCCTGGACGGGGTAGACCGCATCCCATACCGGCAGGAGCGGGATGGGTTTTCCCTGCGGGATCTGACCATGCGCCCCAAGGGCGGGGCCTCCCGTCTAGGTGACAAGGGGCAAATTTCGATCCATGGTTCGTTCGTCACCAGTCCAGGGCAAATGAGCCCAGAACCTCTTCCTAGGCCATTTTGGGTGCAAATTTAAAATAAAAAAAATATATTAAAATAAAAGAAAATTTATATTTTACAATATACATATAACATAAAAATAAAAAAGGTTATTTAAAGCATAAAACATAAAAATCTAAATAATCTAAGCTATTAAAATAATACAAATTAATCTAAAACTATTTAAATTAATTTAAAAATATTACAAATTGTCAAATAATTTAAATGAATAATACTACAATATTAGAAATTGTATCTAGCAAACTAGCAAGATGACTTTGAGTCCTGAGAGTGGAATTTGGGGGTGGTGGGCAAACGAGAATGTGATATTATAAAACCTAAAAAATTAATACGAAAATAAATTAGAATTACAAACAATATAATGATATATACATATGTAAAAAGGTTAAAAACATAAACTACAAGTTCAAACCAAATGAGGCTATCAAGGATTCTAGATTAGATCACTAGAAATTTAGGATTAGGATTGAAACTTAGGCAAGTGAGGGTGTGAGACTATAAAACCTCAATTACAAAATAAGAAAAAAAAAATCATAAATATAAACATTATATAGATATGTGATAAAGTTATAAAATTAAAACTACAAACCGAGATGAGATTGAAATTGAAGATGAGATCATTAGGATTGGGCATATGACAATGAGACTATAAAAACTGAAAAGAATACAAGAAAACCAATTAGAAATCCCTAAATACAATTTGGGACTTTCAATATTGAAACCCCAAGAACAGATTCCTAAATTAAATGAGGAGTTTCAATTTACTAATTTAATTTACATTGAAACCCCTAGAATATATTGGATTTAGGATTTCAGATTAAAACCCTAGATTTACAATTTTACATCACAAAAATCACCAACCATCATCACAAATTTACACAAATATTTCCACAGCAAATAAATCACAACCCCATCCTCCAAACCCATTCATGAATCTCATCCTCCATAGTCCAATCCAAAAACTAAAAATTAATTTAGGGTCTTAGGATTCTTACAAGATGAAGACGTAGGAAAGAGACACATGGACTTGGCGAGAGCGACGGCGTGAGTCGACGACAAAGCTTGAGGCAACGACAACGAGTGAGAGAGAGAGAGAGAGAGAGAGAGAGAGAGGTCTGTGTATGGGTCATGAGGCAAGACAGAGAGGTCAGCGGTAGGGGTGTAAGTTTAAACTGGGAAATCGAAGCGGACCGGACCAACCGGTTCCTATATTATGAAAACCGGCTGGACCCAGTCTGGTCTCGGTTCCATAGTTTCCAAGACCGAACTGGACCGGTGAGGAAAAATATATATATAAATTAATTTTATATATTACACAAAATATTATATATATAAGATTTATATATAATATATGTAATTATATATCATATATGAAATAATTTCATATTATAATTTATAAATTATAACATAAAATATTAATCTTAAATATGAACATTTGTAATTTATTTAATCATATGTTATTAATATAATTATATATAGGATAATGTTATAATAATTTATAAAATAAAAGTTTAATCTTAAAGATGAAAATTTAATTGATCATATGCTTTAAACATAAAATATATATCTATATATTAAATTATGAATAACATTTTATCATAAGAAGTAACACTTAATTATATGTTTTTTACATTTTAAAAAAATAAAAAAATTATACTGGACAGGACTGAAAGTACCGGTTTAGTAGGGTAACCAGGGAGTAATCGGTTTTGAAAAATGCAAAATCGGTACATACCTATTCGGATCGGACCGGTTACACCCTTAGTCAGAGGTGAGAGAGTGAGCTGAGGGAGTGTGAGAAAGGGAAGTCGAGAAGGGAGATTTACGCATTAAACAAAATGACACCATTTTGGAGATTTTCAAAACAACTTCGTCATTGACTCATTTTGTTTAATGTATAAGTTATATATATATATAGCATGTGATGTTGTGATGGGATAGTGTTAGAAATATTAGATCAGAATACATAGCGTAAGTGATATTACATAGTTGGCAAATTGTAGATTTAGTGCAGTTGTTCCACAAATTCTCCGTCGTCGTTGTTGTTCAACCAAAATCCTCCTGGTGATTGTGGAGTGTGCAACGTGGTAATATATCAAAGTAACACTCACATATTCCACAGCTTAGATGCCGGGACTAGAGAAAACTATTTGAGAGAGAGAATTTGTTTATGATGCAAGTAAGTCATTCAAAAGGGGGGAGGGGCTATTTACCTAAGTGTAACCCTCAGCTGGCCATAAAGGGCCAATCATCAAGGCTCATGAAGTGGCTTAAGAGCCACTTCAAAACCCCCAAAAGAAGGAAAATTGGTGCCTACTATGGGTACTCCTTTCTTACATCTCACACTTGCACATAGTAGGCAAGACCCCAGATTTGCATCTCTCAATACCTTCTCAATCTTATTCATGCTTGGAAAATAAGTAGTGCGACCATTGAGCAAAGTTGTAAGAGAAAAATAGAAACACTATACCAAATCTCTCTAAAAGAAGACTAGCATAGCAACATCCCTAAAAGTGTTTCATTATGCCTTAACTCATTTGGTCACATCAGACTAAGCATCCATAATCCCTTTCGAGTCTAAATGACTTAGAGCAATGCTCAATCTCCATAAAACATGATGTACTCACAGTTATGTTGCAACTCCCAAGAAGCAGCATAACTTGCAGGTAGTGAATACACACCATTATCGATGTGTTACCAAATAGTCTTCCATTCACCCTCATGTCATTTAGTTTCAATTCAATCGCTTTCTGAGCAATTTCTCTTTGGACCATATCATTTATGGTTATAGATAATATGCCAAAGTAGCAGATACATCAACCTTGTGACATAGATAAAAGTCTCATAAGGGCTTAAATAAATTAAGGTCATCAATTATGACGTATAGGAGTCACACGATGAGAAAGCAGGGATCTATTCACTCATCTCTACAATTTGTCACAAGAGTACATGTAGTATGAAATACATGTTACGGTGAAGTTCTCTTTCTAAGAAAGAGCGTATATCTAATCTCAATTTGCTGTACAGATCTTAATCTAGTCGTTATCTCAGCGTTTAACCCGAATCCCTCCATTTGCTTGCTATCCAAAATACCAAAGAAGATCTCACATTTGGCTAAACCACATGCTACTAGATTTTGGGTAACCATGCACGGTTCTTTTAAACATGATGGATCTCATCTTAGCTCTCACTATGGCGACATATCTTTTGTGTGTTACAACTTATCCCTATTTAGACAAATATCGAGTGACACATTGTCTCATCTTTGCTTGCTTCCCCTTTGTAGCGCCAAAGCCGATCACTCGTGTGAGCGAGCCGATATAAGCTTGTCGACATATATTTTTTACCATAACTATTAAATTTATAGTAAATGTATGTGCTTACCAAAAATACTTATAAAATGCTTCTAGTCACGCCACATGATCATAGAACACGTCATTATCATGTGCATGACGAGCAATACCATGACGGAGAGAAATCACATGGTCAACTAAAAATAATCAAACCACAATTCTCAAGTGGTGTCTTAGAACCATTTCTCTCTGTGCACATTCTCATGTGTACTTATTTTCCAAAATATGCTCCTATCAAGAGACACTACTTTTATATATAAAAGTCCTTTGCACAACCATGAAGTTAGCAACGACTTATCGTAAATCTTATTTAAGGTCAAACTCACAATATAAATCTTAAATTTTAGTCAGCAAGTCCAACTGTGACTTTTAAGAATCTACAAGATAACCACAAATCTTATTCAACAAACTTAATTTGTGACTTCAGCGTTTCATATGAATCTCTTGTACTCAACAACATGTGAGATAATCAATTTTTATTTTTCATTAAGGGTAAAACAATTTGGGCCTTTTGCCCCTAAGGAAAATCATAACAGTCTAGTCATTATTGTTAATGACTTTTCCAAATCCCATCACAAACTCACTAAATCAAGTAAGCCATATTTACCTTCTAACAAATTCTCAACATTTAACTCTCATGAGCAAACCATAATAGAAATACCAGATAGTATAGGCAAAACTAGATTCTTTGATATTTTTCATCTCATTAATTGTCTATGAATTTTGAACAAGAGCTCATAGAAACCATTTTCTTATACACAGTCTTAAAAGACGTGAAGTCTTATCTACTTTTCACAAGCTCATGTTCATTACCTTGTAGTATGAAAAACCACTCATTAGACGATAATTAATAATATAAGACAACCATATCATTATATCTCTTAGAATGACACTTTTTTAAAATTTTCAATAGCATTCAAAGAACCCTATTTTATTCAATAAGTTGTTAATAAAAAAATGACTAGGTACATTGGGTATCTTTAAATAGATTGTTCGTTTAGGCTACATGTAAACAGTATCAGTAGTATTCATTTGCTTTTTGTATCAAAACGGTACAAGCAACAATCATGCGCTCCAGTACTTTGTGCCTAAACATCACAAAAAGCTAAGCATCAAATTCTCCTATGAGAATCAACTATTTGACACTTTCAAGAAAATCTCAAATCAATATGCGATCAATGGTTATCTAAATGCAACTCAATTAGTGCCAAGAGATGAGTCTATACCTCTATCAACTTCACTTTTCCTTTATCAATTAGATAAAAAACCTTAGGTTTGATAATTTAAGTAAAGTGAATCTAAGATTCTTTGCTGGGATTCCTACTATGTGAATTCAATACCTTTAGCGGAGTCATATTACAAATATTCTCTTCTAGTCTCTAAATGACGAGAGAATACTAATATAAAACTATCAAACTATTTATGACGATCTTTATATTCTATGACTTTTGGGAGTCACTATCACTAATAGTATACTATCACTTAAATGTATACTTACACTAGTTGTTAAATTACTCCTACTATTTTCGGCAAACTTTTATAATTTTTTTTTTTTAAATATTAAGGTTAAGGTAATGTGGAATTAAATGCAATAAAGCGTTCATTCCTATAAAGCGAGTGTTACAAAAAAAAAATCCATGATTCCAAGCCCTGACCAAATATACAAGTAGTTTTCTTGACTTAACCAAAAGTTATCAAACTTAAATCCTCTAGATTTTTAATAGAATTCACGTTTGTATAAAATAGTCACTCAACAGTTCTTAAAAGGTGAATGAATTTGATCTAAGGATGACAAGTCAGAATTAAGGCCGCAACCCCATATTACATCAACCCAAGTGTAATGTAACAACTACTTTTGCTTAATAATTCATTTATAACTCTATTCTCAGTAAGTCATTAAACTACGAGATAATTGTTCTCACCATATAACTTATACGATTGTAATTTTGAAAAACATTTTAAATAAAAAATATATTTTTCTTAAAAAAAATTTAGAATCGTATTTATAAGATGAAACAATACTTTCTATTATTCCATGTCCTTAGTGTGCATGTATAGGAACTTTCACATAGAAAATGCACATATTGTCTTTTCTCTTTACCTCTTCTAAATAAAGTAGAGGGATCTCATTACTGAGAAAATAGTCAATTTCTCAAGTTTCACTCCCAACACATTTTAATATACCATTTCTCCACCTGAGAAATAATATTACTGAGTCACTAAGTAACCATCCAACTCCTGAATCTCTAGAAATTCTCACTAACAACTATTTTCAACGAGTCTTAAATCAAAGTAGGACTAGAGTTTACCAATATTACGTTAGAAGTGCCAAAAACATCTCATTGTGCAATAAATGCAGTATACGACATTTTAGTCTATTTCTCATTTATTCAATATTTTTCATATTCTCGATTTCACTATAGGAGAGAAAAAAAATTGCGAGATATTATCTTAGCCTAAAATCTATCTTGCATCAGTACAACCACAAGTGATTTTTAGGCTTAATTAAGTCACACCTAATTATTCAGACTTTTGCTGTAGCTACCATGCAAACCTCCAAAGTGCTTGGCATTACATTACTCTCAAGGGGTACTTCCAAGTTTATATATCTGCAAGAACCTATTTATTCTCGTTTGAGAAAAAGAAAACTTAAGCAAGATTACCAGTACTAATACCACAGAGAGGTGTACTGATAAAATCTTTAAAATGAATGTTACAATCAAGAATGTTGTCAACACTTACTCATATTTTAATATCCTTACTTGCCAAACATACTAGCAAGTTTTAGAGAGTATGTGAGTATTTGTGAGTTAATCTAAGTTGTTTCAAGATTATAATGATCAACCTTAAATATAGGAGTAATTAATCTTTGCATTATAAAAAACAACGTGCAACTTTCGTTATTACCCGCAAGATTCTCAAATGCATAATAGTGATTTAGTTTTATATGATAGTTGATCCCATCAACTTCTATGAAAAATTGTAGTGCATGCATTCTAAGCACACTTCTAATTTTACTCTAGATCTTTTAAAGGTTTCTATGAAAAATTATTCATGTGCCACAATTATATATTGATTTCAATAAATCAGCAAACATACCAACAATAAGCTCTAGCTCAATGGTTGAGCTCATTGTTCTTGTATGTGAAGTCTTGGATTCAAAATACCACATAGACCTTTTCTTCCCTAAATGACCTAAAAAGAACACAAAACTTTTGGATGGGCTGTGCGGACTCTCTCACAACCAGCAGGCCAATGACCAGGCTTGCAACCTAGTTCGCCTCAAGGCTTTCTTTTCTTTTTATTTTTATTTTTATATATAAATATAGCACACTGGGCCAAACTAGAAAGCCCACGGGTTGCCCTAGGTGCCCAACAACTATGCAGGCCCGGCTTCCATCAACCAAAAACAATGGCCCAAATCCATCTTAGCCAAAAAAAAATCTCAGCCTAAATCGTTTTGTAGCCCACAACCCAATTCATCATAAGAGACAAAAAAGAAAAAAGAAAAAATGGTTCTTCTTCCTCATCTGTTCAGTTATTGTTCAATGTAACGGAAGAGAAAAAAATTTCTAGGCCACGGCTGCACCTCCTAGAGACAACAGAGGAGCATGGCAGCGCTGCCTCACTACACTAGCCTGGTGCGCGTAGCTCAGCAATAGATCACGCTGCACCGACCTAGTGCATGAAGCTCAACGTAGCATAAGGCACACCGTTGCATATATGCTGCCTGTGCGTGTAGCACCATGGGCATGTAGTATCCAATGGTTGCGCCATAGGCTATCCTACACACAATTGCAGTACAATGCACCAGATGATACACCCAGCTCGGTGATCCACGTTGGCACCGCATCAACCTGGCAGTCAGCGCTGCACCCTTGGTAGTGTTACACAGGCATCCGTGTGAGATGCATCGTGTAGGCTACACTATGGGTGACAACCCAGCTGGTGCACGCAACACCATGGGCTGCGCAGCACCCAGCTGGTATGCCCACGCTGTAGTGCTCGTTGCACTCATTTGGGTGTGTGATGCTCTATTCGCAGCGGCTGCAGTACGTGTAGTGCAACAGCTCGCTAGAAATTTATTGGTGGAATTTCTATTGACTTTTGGAATCTCATGAAAACTCCATAAGTTTTCACGAATTGACCAATCGTGCAGGTTTTAATCTATTAACATAGTCAGTGTTATCACTCACTATGGTGCTAGAATATGAGTTGAATTATTTGAGATAGTTATAAGTGTCAGAATGCATTATGGTCTACGCCATTAGGCTCAGTTGATTATTTAGGATTTTATGGCGTAATAACCAATTTTCATAATTTCGGACGAAACACCTGTTTGAAACTGTGATTTTAATTTTAAGGGTATTTTGGGATTGAATTTTTGTAAACGATTTTCACTATAGGTTAATATGAATATTTAGGATTTTTCAGTATTAAGTTTATTATATATTTTTTTTGAAGTGAATAGTAACTTCGATAAGCACACCAAGTACAGTGTTTTCAAAATCATAGTGTGGAATGTCCAAATTAGGTTAGAGAAGTTTTATTTGGATACTTGACAAGATCTTACCCACACTTAGTAAATAGTATTAGACACTTGGCACAAAGAGGAACCATGAGTTGGATTATGAAAGAATCAAAGTGTGAGATCATGCCAGCTAAGCAAAATCCTATTCTTTTTAATCTGATCAACCAATTTTTGTGCCAAATCAAAGAGGGTTTCAACCCTAGTGAAACCCTAAATGGTTGGAATCCATTGAAACCCCAAATTGTGGTTGAAACCGAAACCCTAAACGGTTTCCCCAAACCCTAAAGTTGGCCTCCAAACTCTTTTTAATTCGATTTCTAGCATTGTGTTTAATCACTTGATTAAATCACTTTCATATACTATTAATTTCTCAAATTCTTGTTATGACATCATTATCCAACCTTTTAAACCTTGAAAATTTGATTGGGCCAAGAAAAATTAGATTTGGGCTTGATAACATCTCAAACCCTAACTAAACCCCCTTTAAACCCTAAATTGAAACCCACTTGGTTGAGGCCCACCATGACCCACAAATTTGGCTACCTTGGCAAAACTTCTTGAAGAAGTTTTCTCTCCCCATATGGCAGGCCATCCACTGCCCTTGGTTGCCCCAAATAGTTCCTTGATGTGAGGGAAAGTGCCAACTCATCATCACACCTCTTCTAGAAGGCATCAGCAACAGCCCACTCCCCCTCTACTTTATGTCACATAGCCAGCTCCAATCAATGGTTATTCAAGCCAAAACCGCACCCTTCAGAAGTCTATAGGCGTGCAAGGCACCTTTTCTTTCATTTAATCACTTTTCACCTTGTTCTTAGAGAGAAACTCAAAAGCACTCTCTCAGGCAGATTTTGGGGTCGTTTTGCGTGGCGATTTTTGACCTTTTGTAAGTATTTTCACATGATGAATCCTTCATAAAAGTTGTTCTTATTTGAGTGTAGTTTCCGTGGATATCTTATTTGTCTCATTACATGCTCCTTTGATTAGTCAAAAGTATTTTTAACCAAAAAAATGTCATTCTGGGCCTAAAACTGGAGAGTATGTTATGTTTGGAGTTTTTGACCAAGTTAATGGATATATATTGGTCCGAAAAGTTTATTGAGTGTTGTTAGCATGTGTTTAAAAATTTTCATTGAGATTTTATTGCATGACTAAAGCTTTTGATGATAGATTTCCTTAGATCTAGAAACTTGAAAACTGGAAGTGGAAAAACAGTTTTTTTTTTAGGAAAGTTTGAATATTTCATGGTTTAATCTTACTCCAAAGGCTTTGATATTTTATATGATGATTCTAAGTCTCTTATTTGCATGCTAGGATGTTATTTGGAAGATATTTAGTATTAGTTCCAAAGATATGATTTCTCTATGTAAGAGAATTTTCGTTAGGCCTAAGATTTGATTTTGTTGAGTTAGATCCATGTTTTATTGAGTTTTAGCCATGTGATTTTAAATTGGATGGTTGGATCTTCTTTTGGACACATTTTTAAACCATGTGATGTTTTAGTTTGAAGATCACATGTCTTTAAGCCATGGATCAAGAGATTTATCGAAGTTAGTTGAGAGAAAAATTTCTGTTTTTGGACTAAGTGTAAAACCAAAACTTTCAAGTGTTGTTTTGTGATTTTGATGACTTTTGTTTGATGATTTAAAGCATGGTTTGTCTTAGGATGATGTTATGAATATGTTAGAAGTAAGATTTGATTTTTTTTAGAATTCTTTGAGATGTTTTTATTAAGGTTAAAATTTATGATTTAAGGGTTTACTTTTGTTAAAAAGTTTGGATCTTTTTACAAAAGGTTTGGTGTTGATGATTAATTTTTTCTTAATGGATATTTTAAGTATGTTTTAAACTTAGGATGGAAATATATTTGTTGCAAAAATTTGGTTTGATCATGAGTTTTTAAAATTTGAAGAAATTGCAATAAATCAAGGGTAATATAGCCTATGTAAGTTTCGGACCTATAGAGTTTTAATAGTTTTGTTTGGTTTTAAATTTTTCTGAGTTGATATTTGAGTTTAGGACAAAATTTATATGAGGAATGTAAATTTTGATAATTTTTAGAATTAGGATATGAAATCCTTAAGTTAGGGATAAAATGATTGTTTTCCCACATGTAGAGGGTAAAATGATAATTTTACTCTAAATTATCTCTTTTCACATTTCTAATTGTTAGTAATTAAATTTCTAACTTTTATAATACCCTCTTACAGTTCCTCGTGTTTCACGCTTTATTCTCATAGAACGCGACAATCGAGATAAGTTAACTCTTAACTTATTATCAGTTTACTATATATGTGTGATGAGTAAGGAAACTACAATTTATGTTTTTATGTTTTTATATATGACATGTCATACCATGTCATTATATGTTTATCTGTTACACTAATTATTCTATCTGTTATACTTATCTGTTATACTAATTATTCTATTACGAAATACTTATTTGTTACATAATATATTCTGTCACATGTTATTATCTGTTGCAAGTATGTCACATTACGTGTGTCATCTATTACATGTGTGTCATGTCACGTAATATTTACTATCACATGTTATACCATGTTACAAAATATTTACTGTCATATATTTTGTCATATTATGAAATATTGTCTGTTACATGTTATGTCATGTTATAAAATATTATCTGTTACACGTACGCCATGTTATGAAATTTTATCTATTACACTTATGCCTCAAAGTATGTCATGTCAATCATCTTACGTTCATGTTACATTACACTCCGTTAGGACTTCTGTTTTTTCATATTCATGCATCCTGTCTCGACAATCTTGTTAAGTTATTCATATCAATTACGACCCTAAGCGCTAGGATGAGATAATATCCTAGTAAAACTCCTTTGTTCACGCTGGAGTGTTTAAATAGGTGTGAAATTTTCTAAGTTGACGAAGTACAGTCAACAGGTTGCAAATTAGGCCTAACTAGCTGGTCACGCGCCAAACACTAACGCCGATGGAGCCATACTTTATTTTACGTGTGTCCATAGCAAGTGTGGTGCAAGCAATTCATGGAGCCACAACAACTATGGAGCATGAAGTATGGGCCTCAACAACTGTGGAGCATACACTACGTGAGACACAACAATTGTGACACGTAGAATACATGGGGCCACAACAATTGTGGAGTATGTATTAATACACTCACATCTGGTATAGATACCTGTGTGATGCGGTAATCGGTAGGGACACACGGCTCAAGAGGACCCGTGTGGCACTCGTATGGTCACTTAAATGATTAAGTTTATTGAATAAGATTCCAAATTTATGTATTTCATGTTCAAGTCATGTTTCACGTTATGTTGTGTTCAAGTTTAAGTTCATGTCAAGTTTCAAGTTTATATCACGTTCATGCTATATTTCAAGTCCGTGTTATGTTTCAAGTTCACGTTCATGTCAGGTCATGTTCACGTTCACGTTATGTTTCAAGTTCACGTTTATGTTATGCTATGCTAAGGTTCGTGTTATTTTCAAGTTCATGTTCAAATTATGTATGTTCACGTTCATACTATGTTTCAAGTTCATGTTATGTTTCAAGTTCACGTTCATGCTATGTTGCTAGTCCATGTTATATTTTAAGTTGACGTACATATTATGTCACGTCAAGCTAAGTTTCAGTTTCTGTTCAAGTTATGTCAGCTCATGCCATATTCTGTCAAGTCACGTTATGCTTATTATTTCATGCCATAATATGTCATATTATGCTATGTTACTATTGACTTTGATTATGCATTAATGCTTTTACTGCCATGCACGCTTCATTAACTTGTGTGGAAGTTTTCTGTTAACTTGCTAAGATTTGTAATCAAATCTCACCTTAGTAGTCCCAACTATCATTCCCTCCCGAATGGTAGATGATGTGTCAGGATCAAATTAGGAAGCAGACACTAGCAGATTGGAGGAGGTTGACTAGACGTCATAGATGCAACGCTGAGTTTGCAGCCTCTATAGTTAGGTCTTTGGATAGTATTCCGGCATTGTTAGTCGAGTTACGCGAGTTACTCAATGACCTTGCCCGATAATGTATTTTGGCAATATAATTATGGAGTCAAGTGACTGTTGTTTTGAGATTACAGTCTTCTGAGAATTGTAATCATGGATGTTTATTTTATTAAGTATGCATGGATTATGTTTTAATTATTTAGGATATTATAAGTTTGATGCATAGTATTGCTTAAAAAAAATTTATCCGCTGCGAATATTGCATAATGCTAGATGCATGTTAGGATCATTACATCTTATCTGTCATGAACGAGGGCAGGTAATATTGTGTTGCATGTTCTGACGCTTTGGATGTCTTTCCGATCCCAAGCGGAATCTGGGAGCGTCACATGTAGCTCCTTGCGCAATAGTGCTAGTGGTACACCACTACCCTGGTTCAAGAGGGCATTGCCGATTGCTGCAACTCCAAAAAAAAAAAGAGTTGCACCACTAGTACGCTCTTCTGCCTCCGGTGCTCTCAGCATTGACTAGATCAGAATAAGTAACGAAAAGCGATATTACCTAGTTGAAAAATCGTAGATTTAGTGTAGTTGTTCTATAGATTCTTCGTCATCATTGTTGTTCATAAAAAATCCTTCAGTCTATGGTGGAGTGTGTTACGTGGTAATATACCAGAACAACACCCACATATTCCATAGCTTAGATATCATGACTAGAGAGAACTATTTGAGTGAGAGAACTTGTTTGTGGTAAAGTAAGTCATCTAAGTGTAACCCACGATTGGCAATTAAGAGCCAGTCATTGAGGCTCATGAAGTAGTTTAAGAGCCACTTCATAACCCACAAGAGAATGGGAATGGGTGCCCACTACGAGTATCCCTTTCTTACAAATAGGAAAGCAAATCTTTTCTTTTCTTTTTTTTTTTTTATTTTGTAGTAACTAGTAAGCATTTGAAGTATAAACTTTGTTAAAAGCATACTTTTATTTTAGTTGATAGTCTAAATCTCTGGCCAAGTGTAGTTGATCCTTCTTGGTGCTAGAATAACTCGTTCTTTCCATTCTCAATATTGGTAGGGCATATAAGTTAAAATGCTAGACTGAACCCTTAATATGATGTTCAATAAATCATAATAGAAATGCATGTCCACAAACATGTCATATCTTACTCTGATATGGTAATGTTGGATTCATATCATTAGAGACTTGCTGACCTGTGGGACACAACTTGTTTGGGAGTAATTGTTTCTATGTCTTCTTTGATTATTATTGTTTCTCCATTCTACCATATTTTAAATACAATGAAAATTTTCAAAAGTTGGGCTTTGAATTTGGATCGATTCTTTTGTATATCCTTTCCAAATAATGATTTGACTACATGAAATGGTTGATTGGCCATATGTTTCCACCACACATGTTGGTGGCTAAGATCTATTTGTGGTTGATTTGGTGGCTCTGTTTGTCCCAATTGGTGGTTAGGAGTGCCTAGCATATAATTAAATGTTGTCTACGCTAGACTCTAGTAGTGTACACATGTATTGCTAGTGTTATAGATTCTAGGAACAAATGTTTTCTATTTTGACACTTTTATTTTATAGGGTTAATTACACTTTGCTCTATTGAACTTTCACTCAATTCACAATATGCTTCTGAAACTACTAATTGCATCAGAGTGGACGGTGGACCCTCGAACTTTCAAAACTTCCCAATCCTCCCCTTCCGTCTACTAGAAAACATTAAATTAAACGAAAATTCACTACAAAAATGTAATTTTTATCTAATTTATTATCATTGACCATACAAAATATAAAATAATATATGCTATCAATTAATAATAAATTATTAATCATTAACTATATATAAAATTATTTTATACCTAAGTTGCAAGCAAGTTTGAATAATCTCTATACACGATAAAATTATTTGATATCCATTAACTATATATAAATTAATAAAAAAATATTTAATGATTTATGATTTATTATTAATTGATAGCATATATTATTTTATATTTTATATAGTCAATAATAATATATTAGATGAAAATTACATTTTTACAGTGAATATTATACACATGAGCAACACGTGCGGTGAGTTTCTGTTAGATTTAAAGCTGTTGGTAGACGGAATGGAGGATTGGGAAGTTTTGAAAGTTTGAGGGTTTATTTTGATGCAATTAGTAGTTTCGGAGGCATATGATGAATTGAGTGAAAGTTTGAGGGGACAAAGTGTAATTAACCCTATTTTATACCATAGTTGCTGCTACTTAAAGTTTCTTCTTAGAAGTCTGCACCATTTTATTCACATACAAATTGTTTTTTTTTTTTTTTTAATATTGTTGTGGCAGTTCCAAAACTAGAATTAAGCAGTATTAAAGGCATAGAAACTCATTCTGTCAACAAACCATATGGATTTTTTGAATTGATTAATCTTAAAATAGAACAAAACACTTGCTATAAGATTATGTTGGAGTTAGATCAAGAAATGTACGACAAGATAAATGTTGAGCATGTATTGATTGAACAAGCCAAAGTTAAATTTATGGCAAAGAAGTATAAGGGAACCTTAAAAGTTTTTGTTTTGTCATGGTTTTGTTTTGTTGTATTTATACTGGGATTATTTGTATCCAAGAAACAATAATATATGTTGGCCAATGCTAAGATATGGTTATTAGGTCGTTTATAAGTATTTTTTGTGTATCAAGTCAAAATGTTGTATTGTTGTAATGCTCATAAGACATTTTGGAATGTAACTATTCATTCAGCAAATGTCTTTTTGAAATGTGGAGAGTTGGCTTTTGAAATGTAATAATGTTTTTTTAACTAATTCATATGACCCATTAAGCAAATAAAACTTCCAATGTAAATCTATCTAGAATTACAATAACCAAAACCTGTCCAGAATTATAAGCCAAGATCTGTTTGTGAATTACAATAACCAAAATCTGTCCATAATTACAACAAGGCAAAATCTACCCAGAGTTCCAAGCACAACCTATCCAGAAGAACAATTAGCCAAAATCTGTCCAAAACTATAGCTAATTCAACATAACAATAGCTAATTCTCATGCACATGAGTTAATTCAATTTCTACAGAAGATCATTTTCAAATACCACAAAGTCAACAAAACACCAGATAACCAAATAAACAATAGTTTTTCTAAATAATACAACAACAAAGTCTTGACCATAATACATTAAAATCTTGAACGCCCAGTATCTAACAATAACATCTTTAACATAATACTCAATCTTCTTGAACTCTCAGTATCTATAATATGCATCACCTAGCTACTCCATGGATATGAGTTGGCATTTGGACGAGGAACAACATGTAATGGGTAGTGGGTACTATGCGTTTTGCTACAATTTACCATAACAGCGTCATTAAAAAAATAATAACCACATTGTACATGCTTAAAGTACAATATCTACAAGTCTAATGCATCACCTAGCTGTGGCTTGGATATAGGTTAGCATCTGAATGAGAAACAAAATGTGGTAGCCATGCATGTGGCACTAGTGTCAAGACCTCAAGGAAAGTGACCTATGGCCAAGCTGCCAACCATACCATGGGCCAGCCAAGGCCAATCACGAGCCAACCCATGCCACAAGTCCATCATAGGGCCCACCCAAAACATATTTGAAAAGGGAAATTTTAGGGTTTTCACTCCTATGTTATTGCTTTAAATAAGTCTTTTTGACATTTCATTTGTATCTTTTGGCTAATTTCCTTTGTTGACGGTTTGAGTTGTTCTTAACATTTTTCGGTGCTTTTGCACTTGACTTCTTGGGTAAAATTCATGAATCCCAATGAGAGGGACATCACCTTGCAATACGTGAATAGGTGGTGATTCCATTATTATCCTATGAGTATTTATCTATTTTTCATTCAATTATCTATCCTTGTTCATATATTTTCTCGCGTGTTCATATATTTTCTTGTACTTTCTCGCATATCAAACATATCCTAATCTCACCCTTCATATTCTTGATTTTTCACATTATCACATTTCCTAAAAATAACCCATCATCCATCACCAATTGTCATAGCTAAAAATCCTAGCCTCCATAAGCAAATCCTATAATTTAGAACCCAAGACTTAGCCTCCATAAGGCATATAATTTAGGATCCCAAACCCTATCTTTCATATGCAACTCCTATAATCTAGGATCTAAACCCTATCTTACATTCTAGAATCCCTAAATTCAAGGAACCAACCTTCGCCTCATCCAAGTCCTTTCCATATTTGACCTAGCCAACCTAATCACCTCCTACATTTTAGTATATCATCTTCCATCTTCCAAACCCTAGCCTCACTTCACATCCAAACCCTAATCTGGACCCCAAGTGGCGCCACCATCAAGGAACAATATCAAGCAGTGCCACATTGCATCATACTCACAGGTTCATCTCTTAGATCACTTTAATACATCATCACCACTACAATCATCTTTTCTACCACTAAACACCAAACCTCCATTAACTTAGAGATCCTTCATTGCCGTAATCATTCCAAGACTAAGCATGAAGACAATGTGCACTTGGTCATCAAAAGGAGAGGCGAGCTAGAGGACCTTAGTGTTTGGGGACTTGACCAAGGTCCCTAACATTAATTAGTGCTTTCATTGAGAGGCTCAATCTTGCTTGGTGATTCTAGAGGAGTTCTCACTTCTCTTCAAGGTAAACGACGTGTTAACTTGAACTTTATGATTGGATTGGGGAACACCTATTGTGTTTCCTATTGTGTTCTTGTAAAACTTACAGTTGGGGGTTGAAGAGGAGGTTAGAATAGTTAGGTTGTAGGGGTTGGCCACCCAAGAAGGTGGAGGACCTAAGGTTGGACTTTTGAAGCTTGTTGCAAGTGTTCAAGAGGTCTAAAGTTGCTGTCCAAGTTTGTAAGTTTCAGTTTGCAAGTTGTTTTTGAGTCAAGACTTTGAAGCAACAATGCAAAAGGGCACTCATGAAGCCACAGGACAACATGGTTCCAACTGGGAATGCATTGAGACACTTGAGGGGCATACCATAAGGCTCACTAATGGTCTTGATGAGGTCACGACCACTATGGCTGAATTGATGATGGCCTTGAATGCCACTTGCCGAGATAGTGAAGAGAATCGAAAAGCCATCGAAGCCATGAGAAGAGAAACCAATGCAAGTATTGAGAGGCTTTAAAGAAAAGTTGTTGAAGGGAATGGCCATGGGCCACTTCCGAATCTGAATGGGCAAAGACAAGATGTTTTTGTTGATGGTGTTAAGACAAGTGTGGCAGAGTCTATGCAGGAGCCACCAAGAGCTGAGTTCTGAAGAGGGGGAAGAGTTGAGAATGAGTATGTTGTCGTAGAAAGGTGGATATGAAATGAAGACCAACGTATCAAGAGCCCTAGTGTGAGAAAAGAATCTTAAGATGTAAGGTTTGAACATCAACAAGAAGAGAAAGACTATGAGGCCGAGTATGATCATGAGGTGGGAAGACCTTATGGCTGAGGTGAGTACTTTGATAGAAAAAGGCACCAACAAGAGAGGGGTAAAGGCCACCATAGAAGACGGTATGATGATGGGTACCACAAGGAGAGAAGAGGAAACCGAGCTTATGATCGGGGACCTAAGAGACTTAAGGTGGACTTCCCTAAGAATAGTGTGGGAGATCCATATAAGTGGTTGGACAAGGTGGACCACTATTTCCATTCCTATGAGATTCTTAGTGAGGAAAAGGTGTCAACGACATGCTTCTACTTGGAAGGGAATGCTAGCAAGTGGTGGAGGTGGATCTGTGATCAAATTGAGAAGGAAAGAAGAAGGATGGGATGGACGGCCTTTGAGAGGAAGTTTCTTATGCAATTTGGCCCATCACCAATTGTCAATCACCATGGCCAACTTGCTAAGTTAAGGCAAAAGGGAAAAGTGCACACTTACATTGAAGACTTTTTAGGCAACTTCAAACTATGGTGAGAGGCACTTGTGGACACTTTTGTGGATAGTTTGAAGCCTTGGCTAGTCAAGGAGATTAAGTTGAAGCAACCTACAAGGCTCCAAAGGTGATGAGGATGGCAGAAACCCTAGAAGAAAGCACTATATGGAGAGGCGCCAATCTATGGACATGGGGAGCAAGTTTTATAAACCCTTGCAAACCAAAGTTCCTTGGAAATTCAAGGAGGACATGTGGGGTGTTTCTATGTCCAAGCCATTTGAAGTGAAGAAACTTTCAAGGGAGGAGGTCCAAGAGAGAATCAAGAAAGGCCTTTGTTTCAAATGTGGTGAGAAGTGGAGTAGAGAGCACAAGTGTACATCATATCAAGCCTTTGTATTGCTTGATGAGGAAGATAGTGAGGATGGTGAGGGTTGCCATGATAAATCATCAAGCCAAGAGTCTGATCATGAAGAGGCCGAATCTAGTGAGAAATAAGAGGAGGCCGAATGGTCTTTTAATGCCATGTCGGGGGTCCAAAAACCTACTTCTATGATAGTGACGGCACGGATTGGGAAACTTGAAGTCACCTTGTTGGTGGATAGTGGTTCTACACACAACTTCATCAATTCCAATATTGTCACCAAAGTTGGATTGAAACTGATTGCTATTGAGCTATTTGAAGTCAAAGTTGCTAATGGGAACAAGTTGAAGTGAGAAGGGCTAGTGAGAGAAGTGAAGATGAATGCCCAAGGGGTGAGAATTGTTGCCGATCTACATTTCTTTCATTGGTGGGGCTTGATGTGGTCTTAGACAATGCATAGCTCAAAGGCCATGGAAGGGTAGTGCATGATTACCACAATATGACTATGGAGTTCAAGCTCAGGTCCAAGAAGAGAGTTTGGAAAGCTTTGGCGGCCAGTCTTGTGAGTCCATTATGTTCAAAAAATTATGCAAAGGCAGGGTACATTTCTTTGCCATTATGGTGGCCAATGAAGACTTTGTTTTTGATATGGGAAAGAATGAAGAATAGGGCAAGCAAGATAAGTTGCACTTGCCGCCCAAGTACATTAGAGAGGTCTTGGAAGACCATAGAGGGGTTCTAAAGGTGCCCACTACCTTGCCACCTTAGAGGCCCTTTGATCATTGCATTGTTTTGGTGGATGAGAAGAAATCGATGAATGTGCCTCTTTATCGGTATGCTCACTTTCAAAAAGGGGAGATTGAGAGGTAAGTGGAAGAGATGTTGAAGAGTGGGTTGATAAGGTTAAGCACTAGCCCATTTTCTTCTTTGGTTTTGCTAGTGAGGAAGAATGATGGATCGTGGCGATTTTTCACTGATTATAGAGCCTTGAATTACACAACGGTAAATGATAGATTTCCTATACTAACGGTTGCTGAGATGTTAGATGAGTTACATGGGGCTAAGGTCTTCTCCAAGATTGACTTATGGGCCAGTTATCACCAAATCCATATGAGAGAAAAAGATGATCACAAGACCGCATTTAAGACCGCATTCCGAGCACTTTGAGTACCTAGCGATGCCATTTTGGTTGTGCAATGCCCCCTCCACTTCTCAAGCCGTCATGAACACAATCTTTCAACCACTTTTGAGGAAGTTTGTATTGGTCTTCTTTGATGATATCTTGGTCTACTCCAAGTCTATTGAAGAACACAAAGAGCACTTGAAGATTGTGATGATGATTTTAGAAAAACGTCATTTTTTCATAAAGGCTTCCAAATTTTCTCTTATGAAAAAAGAAATAGAGTATTTTGGTCACTTTATCTTGGGAGAAGGGGTAAGGGTTGATCAAAGGAAGATTAAGGCCATGGTCGATTGGCCATTGCCTAAGGATGTTTCGGTTTTGAGGGGTTTCTTGGACTTGATCGGGTATTATAAAAGGTTTATGAAGAACTATGGTCTCATTTCCAAGCCACTCACTTCTTTGCTAAAAAAAGACAATTTTGAATGGATATAAGAAGCAAAGGAAGCCTTTGAGAAGAGAGCTATGATCGTGACCCCCGTGCTTGCATTGCCTAACTTTGACAAGCCATTTGAGATGTATACGGATGCGAGTGGGGAAGGAATAGGTGTTATTTTGGTGCAAGAGAATAGACTGTTGGCCTTTATTTCCAAAGCACTTAGGCCAATGAAGATGGCATGGAGCACCTATGCAAGAAAGATGTTGGTGGTTGTGCATGTGGTGAATATGGCCTTATCTTTTGGGCCACAAGTTTACTATTGTGACCGACCAACAAGTTTTGAGGCACCTCCTACAACAAAAGATTGTCACTCTTGAGCAACAAAGTTCCTTGTCAAGCTACTTGGCTTTGAGTTTGAGATTGTTTACCAATCGGATAAAGAGAACAAAGTGTCTGATGCATTGTGTAGAAGAGAAGGGAGTTCACTTTTGTGGGTTGTGTATGAGGAGGATGAGTCCTTTATGATGGCCTTGAGTGGGACAGAATGGAGAGTTTGGGACAAGATCCAAGAAGCTACAAGAATTGATGTGAGAGCCCTTGAGATTATTGAACTTTTGAAAGCACAAAAAGGAACAGTCGGCTTCAAGGTAAGGGATGGTCTTATTAACTACAAAGAATATGTTTATGTGCCTCATGTTCCAAACTTGGGGAAGGAGATTCTTAATCACTTCCACATTAGTAAGGAAGGAAGGCATTCGGGGTGGTTAATAACTTACATAAGGGTGAATCACTTCTTCTATTGGGAGGGGCTTGAGAAAGAAGAAAAGAAGCTGGTGGCCGAATGTGATGTGTGCCAAAAGATCAAGTATGATACAAGACCACCAACCGGCCTCTTACAACCATTGCCAATTCCAAACTTGATTTGTGAGGACTTGACAATGGACTTTGTGGAGAGGCTACCTATTAGTAATGGCCATGAGGTGATTTTAGTGGTGGTGGATCAACTTAGCAAGTATGCTCACGTTATTCCTCTCAAGCATCCTTACACGGCCAAGAGTGTGGCCAAGGCTTTCATTGATAATGTGGTGAAGTTACATGGGTTTCCAAGAGCATCGCGATCGATCGGGATAGGGTGTTTATGAGCACCTTTTGGAAGGAGCTATTTGAGTTGCAAGGAAGCAAGTTGAAGGCAAGTTCCTCTTACCATCCTTAAACCGATGGGCAAACCAAGGTGGTGAATAGGACACTTGAGCAATATTTGAGGTATTTTTGTCATGAAGAGCAAGTGAAGTGGGGTGATTATTTCACATGGGCCGAGTATTGGTATAATAAAACATTTCATTCTTCCATTCAATTGGGCCCATTTGAGATTGTTTATGGAAGACCACTACCCACTTTAGTGAATTATGAAAGGGGGACGGATAAGAATGATGAGGTGGTTAAATAGTTGATTACTAGAGATGAGATCCTAGTGAAGTGAAGAGGGAGCTCAAGAGAGAATGAAGAAGTATTACGACCAAGGGAGGTATGTAACTGCCTTTGAAGTGAGGGACTATGTGCACTTGACGTTACAACCATATGAGCAAAAGACCTTGAGGAAAAACCTTAGTTTGAAGCTGTCCAAGAGGTATTATGGGCCTTTCTATGTGCTAGAAAAATTGGGAGAAGTGGCTTATAAGTTGGAACTTCCTCCAACATCCAAGCTACATTCGGTCTTTCATGTGTCGGTGCTAAAGAAGCAGGTTAGGGACACTAGGCACATCATTGAGGAGTTGCCTACCTTTGATGAAGAGGGAAGAATGCTCTTGCAACCAAGGGAAGCACTTGAGTATAGGGTGGTCAAAAGGGAGAGCAATAGGAGGAAGGTGTGGCAAGTGTTGATACAATGGCAAGAAGTGCCAAGGGAAGAGGCTTCTTGGGAGGAATATGATGAGATCGCATTAAGATTTCCAGATTTGATCTTTGACGACAAGGATGTGCTTGAAGGGAGGGGGAATGTCAAGACCCCAGGAAAGTAGCACATGACCAAGCTACCAATCATGCCATGGGCCAGCCAAGGCCAACCACGGGCCAACCCATGCCACGAGCCCATCATGAGGCCCACCCAAGACATATTTGAAAAGAGACCTTGTAATTCATGAATAGGTGGTGATTTCATTATTATCTTATGAGTATTTCTCCATTTTCTATCCAATTATCTATCCTTGCTCATATATTTTCTTGCACTTTCTTGCATATGAACATATCTTAACCTCACCCTTCATATTCTTGATTCTTCACATTATCACCATTCCTAAAAATAACCCTTCATCCATCACCAATTGCCATAGCCGAAAACTCTAACCTCCATAAGCAAGCCCTATAATTTAGGATTCAAACCCTAGCCTCCATAAGCAAGTCCTATAATTTAGGACCCTAAAACCTATCCTTCATAAGCAACTCCTATAATCTAGGATCCAAACCCTATCTTCCATTCTTGAATCCTTAAATTTAAGAAACCAAACATAGCCTCATCCAAACCACCAAATCCCTTCCATATTTGACCTAGTCGAAAATCCTAGCCAACCTAATCACCTCCTACATTTAGGATATCATCTTTCATTTTCCAAGCCCAAGCCTCACTTCACATCCAAACCCTAATCACCACCCAAGTAGTGCCACCATCAAGGAACAACATCAAGTCCTACCACATTGCATCATACTCACAAGTTCATCTCTTAGATCACCCTAATACATCATCACCACTACAATCATCTTTTCCACCACTAAACACCAAACCTCCATTAACCTAGGGACCCTTCATTGCCATAATCATTCCAAGAAAAAGAAAGAAGACAAGGTACGATCGGACATCACAAGGAGATGTGAGCTATAAGACTTTAGTGTTTGGGGACTTGACCGAGGCCCCTAACAATTGGTCCATAGTAACCATATATGTAGTTTGTGTAGCTTGAATAAAGTGGTCTTGGTATGTCCTAACATATAAAAAATAATGATAATTAACCCAAGATTAAGTATTAAAAATATACATCAAATCAACACACAAAAATTGAATTTGTAACAATATTGCAATACCTGGATTGATGGATTTGAGATAGGAGGTGTTATGGGACATGCATGACCTTTCCTTTTCCCCATATAGAAAATCCTAATAAGATCTAGCTCTTCGAACAAGATCACATTTTTGAAAACTTAAATATGGACTGAATTCAAAAAATAAAGCAAAACTTTCCTAAAATCAATCAATTTACATGCACTTGTTTCTCGTGCATCCACAAGTCGCATTCCAAAGAACTCTTCATGAGCCAAACCGAATCAAAAGTACTTTTTTTTTTCTTTTGTTACCCGAAACTCTAACGTAATCATTAGTAGAATGAAAAAGATTTGGTTTGCAACAATAAAACTAGAAAGCAAAAATAGAAATGCGGAGCGAGAGAGACTTACATTTAGCTTCAATGATTGTAATTTCACTCAATGGCTAAAGAATCCCTCTGTAGAAACCTTTCCTAAAAGAGTTGGAAAACCCCAACAAAAAATCAGGTTATGTTTGGGGGAGAGATGACATTTCTCATCTCTATCTTATCTCATCTTATCATTACATTTTTTCAAATCTCCATATAAAATATAATAAATAATTCAACTTTTTCAAATTTTAATTTAACTTTTTCAAATCTCAAAACAATAATAATATTAAAAAATAATATTTTAAACTGTTATCTTAACACTATTCACAAAATTTTCAAAAATTCTCATCTTATCTCAACATCCAAACCTAATCTCAGTGATTCCAAAACAACATCCAAAACCACTATGAGAGAGAGTGAGAGAGACTTGCATTTAACTTCAGTGATTGTACACTCAATGGCCAAAAACCCCTCTATAGAAACCCTCCCTATAAGAGTTTGGAAAAACCCCAGCTAAAAATTAGTGATTCCAAAACAACATTCAAAACTATTGTGAGAGAGAGCGAGAGAGAGTGTGTGTGTACCTTTTATGATTCGGTTGGATACAAACACCCCTAGGGCCTAGTTACTAGATCTTAGAGACGAAAATATAAGAGGAGAAGAGCTAATTTTTCTGGGCAGAGAAGTTGGTTTTGCTCGATATCGAACAAAAATGCTTTCTTTTTGTGGGATATCACCAGACCGACCAGATTTATGTCTGGCCTTTCTCAGTTTTTTTTCCTGTTCTAATATCTGACATGAAACAAGCCACATTGGATTTAGCCTCGTTTGTTTTCACAACCATTTTCATATTATCTCATCTCATAGCATCTAATTATTACAATTTTTTTAAATTTTTACACAAAATAAAATAAAAAATTTAATTTTTTCAAATCTCAAAATAAAAATATTATTAAAAAATATATTTTAATCATATTTTATTAAACTTTCAACTTTTATTTTAATTCATCTCATCTCATCTGCAAAAAAAAAAACGAGGCAATGTGAGGCGACTTCGGGACCGACTATACATAGCAATTTTGGAAAATGGAACAAACGAATAGAGAACTGTGGAGTATTGTGTTACATGATGTGTTCTTAATTAAATTATAAATACTCAAAATGGAAATTGTGGAGCTAAATACCACCAATAACACAATAATTTTGGGATTCAAAAGATGACTTCGTTTCTGATACTTGAATGGTTTAAATAGACATAATAACCAATAAACGACATAACTGACTCCAAACATGACTCCACACACAACCACATTATCCCACTGGCATGACACCATAAACCCAAGTAACAAAAGACAAGAGCCAACTAAAAATAGACTCGGTTAAACTCTAAAATTAAGCCCATGAGAATTAAACAAAGCAAAAGACATATATGAGCTTAAACAATCTAACAAAGACATTGCCTACATTGCCCGAGAGATGAAGTTGAAAGTACAGCTTCCAGAAGCTCTAACATATTCCCTTCCTTCAAAGGACTTTGCCCACAAGGTCTAGGTAGCGCCTCTTCAAATCCTCCCATGTAGTGTCCTCCTTCGTCGTGCCTTCCATTGTATCAGCACCTCTACGCTGACTTTGTTCTCTTTTTTCAAAAGCCTCCTTTGTAGCACCTTTTCAGGTACGGGGGCTAGGGTTCCTTCTATTTTTATGATCGGGAGGTTGAGGGTGGGTTGAACGTCATTCCCTAGCTTCTCTTTTAGGCTCAAAACATGAAAAATAGGATATATGAGAGATTATGTGGGTAGCTCGAGCTTGAAATGTCCATAGTACCATGGGGAGAGCTTTAGATTCCATTACATCAACACCAACATCTAGCAGTAAGGACACAATTGGTGGAAAACCTAGTCACCTTCATTGGACTCTCTGTATGTTTTTTTTTTAGATCTGCAAAAAAAGCTTGTGCTTCCTGTAGGTTTTCTCAAACCAAAGTGGCTATAAAGTCTCAACTTTTGAGTTTCTCCTCTACGGTTTGTACATGGGTTGAACTTGGTTCATAGGGCAGCATTTTGGGTGGGGGTTGGCCGTATACGGCTTCAAAGGGTGAAATCTTAATAGATGACTGTATAGAGGTGTTGTATGCATACTCTGCTAGTTGTAACCACCTCACCTAATCTTTTGGTCTATCACTGGGAAAGAACTTTAGATACCACTCGAGCCCTTTGTTCATTGCTTCCATTTGACCATCGGTTTGTGGATGGTACACTGAATTGAGTAAGATTTCTGTGCTATAGATTCTGAATAATTCTTTTAAAAATGAACTAGAAAAATTGGGTCGTGATCACTGACAATAGTCTCATCCCGTGTAGTTTGAAGATATTATCCATGAAAACCCTTGCTATAGTCAGAGCTATGTGTGGATGCATGAGGGACATGAAATGAGCGTATTTGCTCAATCTACCAACCACCATCATAATCATAGCTTGACCTCTCGAAGGGCGGGGGCTAATCCTTTTATGAAATTCATATTAATGTCTACCCAATTTTTTGAAGGAATTGGTAGAGGTTGAAACAACCATGCAAGGTGGAGGGTTTCAACCTTATTCCTTTGGGATGGATCACACTCATGTACATATGCTCAAATATCACTCTGTAACCCAGGCAAAAAAAAAGTCCCTTTGTATCCTTGCATATGTTTCATGAACTCCTATGTGGCCTCCTAATGGACTATTGTGGAACTGCTGCAAAATCTATTTCTGAAATGGCACTAAGGACCCAAGGTAAAGTCTTCCCTTGTAGAAGAGTAGCTTATTCTGGACTTGGTACAGAGTTGGGTCCAAGATCCCTTTATGGTAGTGCCTAATTAGCTAGCAGCTGGGGGTCTTAGGGGTAAGCCTTCTTTAATTATTCCACCAATTGTGCTTGTATCATACTAACTACTTGTAGTTGCATGTTTGGGGAATCGAATTCAATGTTTGGAGTGGTGGTGGGATTGGTTGATTAGGTTATGGCTGGTTGGGTTATGGTTGGTTGGATGTTGTATTATGTTGAAGGGTAGTCGGGATAGTGCATCTGTCACTATGTTAGTTTTTCCACTCTTATACTCCATTGTGAAATCATAGCCTAATAATTTAAATGCCCACTTTTGCTGGGCAGGAGTCCCTACATATTATTCTAGCAGGAATTTCAAGGCTTGCTGATTAGTGAAAATCTTGAAATTGCCCTAATAGATAATGTCTCCACTTCCTCATGCCATGACTAATGCAAGCTGCTCCTTTTGATAGGTAGAAAGAGTGATAGATTTTCATTTTAATGCTTGACTGAGATAAACAATAGGTTATCCTTCCTGCATTAACATTGCTCCTAAACCTTTCCCAGAAGCATCACATTCCACCATAAAAGTTTTAGAAAAATCTAGTAATCTCATAAATGATGGGTTGACCATTGCCTCCTTAAGTTGGTTAAAAGCCCCTTGAGGCCTTTTGGTCCAAATGAAAGAATTATTTTTTAAAGTGTTGTAAGTGGTGCTGTAAGTGCCCCGTAGCCCTGTAAAAATTTTCTATAATATCTAATGAGCCCTAAGAATCCCTTTAGAGCTTTAAGATTCTTCAAAGTTGACCATTCTTGCATAGCCAAAATTTTCTAGGGGGGTCGGCATTGACACCTTATGGGAAATTAAATGTCCCAAGTATTCAACCTCCCTACTACCAAAAACACATTTAGAAATCTTTGCAAAGAGCTTATGAGACTTAGAGTCTCTAGGGCAGTGGGTAACTGCTACAAATGATCCTCCAAATTTTTTCTATAGATTAGAATGTCATCAAAGAAAACCATAACAAACTTCCTTAAATAGGATTGAAAAACTTCATTCATCAACTCTTGGAACTTGATAGAGTGTTGATGAGCCCAAAGGGCATCACCAAGAACTCATAATGACCCTTATGGTCCGTAAGGCAGTTTTATGTATGTCTTCAGGATTCATCCTAATTTGATGATATCCCAAACGAAGGTCTAGCTTCGAAAAGATTGCAGCTCCATAAAGTTTATCAAGTAGTTCATCAATGTTAAGGATATGGTACTTATCTTTTATAGTGTCCTTGTTGAGGGAACGCTAATCCACACACATACGCTTGCTACTATCCGCCTTACTTACAATTAAAACCGAGGATGAATAGGGACTTTGACTGCTTTAGATTATGCCATTCTTTAGCATCTTTGCCACTAGGCCTTCGATCTCCTCCTTTTGATAATAGGGGTACCTGTAAGGTCTCACACAAAGTAGGTTTGGCACCATCTTGTAGCCGTATTTGGTGATCATGACTCCTTAGGGGAGGTAATCCCCTTGGTTTGTAAAAAAACAACTCCATATGCATTAATAATCTGCTGCATATTAGAAGGGATTGAAACAGTAGAAGAGAAGCTAGTCCCTTCTAGAACTTGGAGCCATATTCCTTTAGCCGATCCCCTCTTATGATGATTGATATGATCAACTTCCTTTATAGTCTAAGTGGCTGGTTGTTTTCCCTATAATTCCACTAAAGCACCATCAAAAGAAAACTGCATTGTAAGATTAGTAAAATTCCATAAGATAGAGCCAAGATTTCTCAGTCAATCCACCCTCAATACCATATCACAACCCCTTAATGTTAGCAAATATAGGTGCACCTTAATGCTGATATTTTGTAGCTTGATAGGGATTGCCCTATAGTAACCAAGGCAAGGAAGGCTAGCAAAGTGGCTGGCAGGTGGCTTTCCTCCCCTGGCAGCCTTGTTTTCTTTGCTACATAAAGATCAACGAAGATGTGAGTACTCCATGTGTCAATGAGAATCAGCACCATTTGATGATTAATAATTCCTTACAGTCGCATAGTCTTTGGTGATGGCGATCTTGCTATATCATGTAATGAGATGCCTAACAGTTCTCATGCTTCCTTCTCTTCCTGAATAGTTTCATTTTATTGTATCACTACTAAAGTACCTTCTATTTCTTCTTGCTCTCCTCTTTCTTCCAATCCTTCCAACAAAAAATTCTTAGGGTGAGTACATCTATGGCCTGGATGAGATTTTTCATCACAATAATAACAGAGCTCTCTTTCTCTTCTTTCTTGCATTTGGGTAGGGTTAATTCTCCTAATGGGTATGGCGGGCTTTCGGTTTGGGTTGTGAGGGGAAGTTGGTACTGTTGGGCCTTGGATCTAGGCATGGAGGTGGTGCAAGTAATCTCAGGATGGGAGATGGGCCAGGTAACTTAGGGGTAGGATTTTGGGCTATTGTGTTTTGGGTCTGGCCCCTAGGTAGATGTCCATGGTTTTTGTGAAATACTTCTTCTTCTTGCAATCAGGCCAACCCAAAGGCTGCTGACAGAGTAGTGGGCTTAAACATTGTAACAATGATCCTAAGACCATCTCTGAGTCCACTAAGGAATGTACTAATACGAAGTTCCTCAATAAGGCCACTAATTCTGTTGGATACAATCTCAATTTGAGATTGATATTCTTCCACAGTAGCTGTTTATCGAAACTTGGTAAAAGCTTCAACTGGTCCTCATAACCAAAAGGCCTAAAACAAAATTTTAAGGCCACTGCAAACTCTTCCCAAGAGTTGACTGGGTTGGAATCCATTAGCCAACGGTAT
Source organism: Pterocarya stenoptera (assembly GCA_003123785.1). Taxonomy (NCBI): domain Eukaryota; kingdom Viridiplantae; phylum Streptophyta; class Magnoliopsida; order Fagales; family Juglandaceae; genus Pterocarya; species Pterocarya stenoptera. The sequence continues at coordinate 43,468 of QEOT01005683.1, read as the reverse complement.
CATGAGAGTGCTTTACCCTTTATATGAAAAACAATAATTTGCAACTTTTGTTCATCTGGAGTATTACCATAAGCAAAGAATTGTTGGGCCTTAAGGATCCACTATGTGGGCTTCGATCCATCAAACTTGGGAAAATCCAAGCGGAGAGTTCTACCTTGAATTCCCCCAGTTCCATCTAACAGAGGGTTAATATTAAATTTAAGGGCATTACCTGATAAGCCTTCTCCTAACTTTTGATTTCTAGTCGTGACTACCAATTGATCATAACTGGTGACCAAGTTATTAATCTGTTGCAGCATTGCTTCCAACATTAGCCTTTGTCGTTCTTGTTCTTCTCTCAATTGGACATATTCTCCCTTTATGGTGGACACGACCTCAGCGAGTTAAGCATGGTGGATACCTTCATCCATCTGTGCAGGAACGTGGCTCTAAGACCATTGTTACATGATGTGTACTTAATTAAATTTTAAATACTTAGAATGGCAATTGAAGGAGCCAAATACCTACAATAACACAATAATTTTGGGGATTCAAAACATGATTTTATTTTTTATACTTCAGTGGTTTAAGAGCATTAGTAGTGAGCTAGGCATAGTCAAAATTTAGCTAACTTGCTTAAAATACATCGACATCAAACTCAATGCATCTACAATAATTTTAGCCATCGTGTTTTTCACTGGCTAAATCTAGCCAACCCAAATTGTTGGCCAAATCATTTTTTGGCCATAAAATATTATTCCCGCTTGTACGTTCATTGCATGCGAAGCACACCAAATCTCCACAAAAGATCTCCTATAAATACCAAGTTGTTGTTGAAGTCTCCCAAAAACATAGAGCAACAGAGCAATCAAAGTCTCTCCAAAACCAAGCTTCTGCCATCGTCATTGCCGAACACCTTCCGGTAAGCCCACAATGTCGCCGGCTCTCCTTTTCTTTTCTTTTTTTCTTTTTTGGTTCTATTTCCATCGTCGACCTTGTGTCTTTAGGTTCCTTGGGTTCAATGATTATATTATGTAAAATTACGCATACTATCATAATATCGTTGAACATTTCAATGTGAAACAATGGTGCAAGTTCACAAACTATAGCAAATCATGCTTAAAAGACACCAAAAGCACGCTCCACATCCTTCCTTATAGACTCTTGGGCCGCAGCAAAGTATTTTTCCTTGTTTTCATGAAGAGTTGAGATGGTTTTAACAAATGTTGGCCATTATGAATAAATGCCATCAGCAAAAGCATCCATTTAGTACTCTTTAGAAAAACTGAAACATTGCTTTGACAAAAGAAAATTAGGCTTCTTAATACGGTAGTCTACACAAGCTTCAAGTATTCATCCATAAAATCAACCGTGACACCATAGGCAAGCATCCTCAGAGCAACTATAATCTTTTGAAGGGAAGAAAAACCAAGTCTTCTAGAACCATCTTGTCTTTCAATAAAAAAAGGTTCATGGGCTTCTACTGCAGCTTGGATACGAAGAAATAGAGAACGACTCATTCAAAACCTCATTTGGAAGTATTTGTGAGGATATATTAGAAGATCAACAAAATAGTTGCGAAAAAGATTTTGGTGGGCTTGCAATCAATCGCGCCTAATGAATCTACATGATTTTTTGGAAGAACCACGTGAGCTTGATCCTTCTTCTTCCAGAACAAATTGTCTCATTTTCTCAAATTCTTCATCAGAATCTGAATCGATAAGTGCCATTTTGTGAAAAAGCGAACGATCCATTGAGAGAAAGTGAAAAAAAAAATTCACAGAGAATATTGAGTTGAAGTGAATGAAATTGTTAAGGAAATGTTATGTTTTATAGTGGAAGAATATAAGCGTTAGAGAAATACAGGCGTTAAAAAAATATATCTGTTGTAAAGATATAACCGTTGGAAGAATATATCCATTAGAAGAATATGACCATTGTAAAAAAAAGACCGTTAAAAAATTATATCCGTTGGAACAATATAAACGTTAGAAAATTAATTTGTACTTTTTAATAATGTACAAATATTCCAATTACAATTAGAATTAAAATAAATAAAAATGCAAAAATTAATATTTTAATAAAATAGTGATAAATTTAGAGAATTTGTTATTTGATATTGTTGAAAACTGACTAGCTAAATTTAAAAAAGTAAATTTTCTAGTCAAATTTTGACTAAAGAATTGCCACTACTAATACTCTAAATGGACATAATAACCAACAAACAACATAACTGACTCCAATATGACTCCACACACGACCACACTAACCTACTGGCATGATACCATAAACCCACGTAACAAAAGACGAGCTCATTAACAATAGACTTGGTCAAACTCTAAGACCTCATTTGTTTTCACAACTCCTCTCAACTCATGTCATCTCATCTAATCATTATAACTTTTTCAAATTCTCATACAAAATAAAATAAACAATTCAACTTTTTTGGATTCCAAAATAAAAATAATATTAAAAATATATATTCTAATAATATTTTATTCTATTTTTAACTTTAATTTTAACTCATCTATCTGCACAAACAAACGAACCTAAAATTAAGCCCATGAGAATTAAACAAAGCAAAAGACATAACTGACCTTCGACAATCTAACAAAGACATCGCCTATGTTGCCCTGGACATAAAGCCGAAAAGTCCAGCTTCCAGAAGCCTCAACATCACCTATATGAATTGGAACTTGGAGATTGCATAGAGAGAGAGAGAGAGAGAGAGAGATAGGGAGAGATTCAACATCGGCAAGGCATCAAATGAGAGCGGGTTCAGTCCACCTCAATTACGCCCGATCCGGTACAAGGTGAAGAAACTACGTCCCGAAACCGAAAACCAAAAAATCTGAAAATAGAGACCAAGATTAGTGGCTAGATTGGACCAAACAAAGTTTTGAATACCGTTTCAGTCACGGCACTAGAAAGAAATATTTCGGTACCGGTATCGTTTCGTGTACCATTTCGAAATGATCTATACATAGATAAATTATATATATAAACTATATTATAAAATAACAACAAATAAATTATAAACTCAATAATATTTCTCAATACACAATCGACTCAGAGTATGAAGAGGGTGATAGCAAGAGCCTCCGTATTCACTAATTCCATTGCTACCTTCCATTTTTTCCTTTCGAATTCACTCAAAATTAAAGAAATATTGTATCTTTTATGGGCACTTTAGTTGATTTTAATTTATATAAGTGATTCTAAAGTAATTAGAGTTTGTTGGGGGCAATAGAAGTCAAATCTAACAATCAAAGTACATACTTTACCAAAAAAAAAAAAATGAAAGATATAAAAAGTAGTGCAGGGAGAGAGGTTTTAATTTGACCCTATTAGTGTTTTTACGAAAAAATCCCTCTCTTTTTATTTCAATTACAAAATTTTCCTCCAACCCTATATACCCTACCGGATTCGAAATTTTCATACCGGCCAAAATTGACCGAAACAACCCAGTACGATCGAAATTTGACTCAGTACGAAGCTCAACCCTCTACCGTACCGGTTTCTATTCTAGCATGTTAAAAACCGGCCATTTCGGCCGATACGAAATGATTTTAAAAACTTTGGAACAAACCAACCAAAACGATCGGGTTAGGTCAGTTTGTTCAGTCCACCTTCATTGTTTTACACTTGTATTGATTTTCTTAAGATTTCAAAATCATGTAAGAAGGAAGAAGGTATTTCTACTAAATTTCGTGTAATAATTTTTAAAAAATTGAACTTGTAGTCATTTTATAGCTTGATCACAAATTTTCAGCCAAACAAAACGGAACGAATATATATATACGTCAGACAGTCTTGGAGTGTCGTACTCTGCATCATGTCCAAAAATGTTAGAATAGGGATCATTATCAACTAAAGGAGAGAAGGAGAAGGGAGAATGAAGAAGAAGGAAGCAAAGAAGGAGAGAAGGAGAAGGAAGAATGAAGAAGATGGAAAGTTGAAAAAGAAGAAAGCAAAGCAGATGGAGTATGCACAGTTAATAAGGTGGCAGAGCCGACCAATGCATGAATGCGTATGAACAAATAAAGTAGGCGGATGAACCGACCATATGCATGATAATGCAAAAATAGATAAGATATGAAAATAAGGCTTGTATTCAAATTAATATAAACAAAATACAAGTTGAAGTAGATTACAAGTTGAAATAAGATCACAGGTGTGGGGGTAGGAGATGGAAGAAGAAGAAGAGAAAAAAGGTGTGGAGAGGATACCGAGAGAGAGAGAGTGTGGAAAATTAAGTGATATCTCAGACTGAGACCAGGCATTTCTTTTATAGGCGAAGGAAGCATTGTTTACAATGATTAAAGTAGAATAGTGAAAGCAGTACAATAAAAAGTAAATAGTACAAATTAGTCCGTGAATGCACAGTGAATAGTGACTTTTACTATTCATACACGTCAAAGTAGGCTACTGGTCTTGTCGTCTTTCTCAGCATTGATTGCGAGAAAGTCTTTTAGATCAGCATGAAATAGTGGAGAATTATCCATCATTAGACAGTCTTGGAGTGTTGTACTTCGCATCATGTCCAAAAATGTTAGAATAGGGATCATTATCAACCAAAGCCTCAGAAGATGCTTGCTTCTGACTTTTCTTCATCAGAATTATCTTGTTCGAGAGACTACTTTAGCAAAGCAATCAAATCCTTTTTATTAAATCTATCTAGAACATCTTTCTTTTTAGACTTAGAGGATTTGTTAGATTTTGTTGAGGAAACAGCTGCCTTTCCTTTTTGTGAGCCAGTGGGTGAAGCAGGGGCCTGGATCTAGGGATATCCAGTTGAATCAAGTGAACCATGGGTGATGGTAGGAAATTCTTCTCTGTTCTACAGATCTGGAGCAGTTTGAGGGAAATCCCTTATCACGTAATCAATAATATTTTGAGTATAGGAGAATCTATCCCACCATTTTGTAAAGCAATATCGGACCAAAATGTCATTATTTTGTTCATAACTCCATTTCATAATCCAAGGGATTTTGTACCTTTGGCAAAAATGGATAATGTAGGAAAATTTTGACATATTTTTGTCCAATTTTATGGCAATGGAGAAGCATTTTAATGTTTTTATGAGAACATCAGGAAAGTTTTCTAGAATGGGTCCAAATTGGTCCCACCATTGAAAAAACCAGAGTGGAAGCTTTCCTTTGAATTTTTTATCAAAATTAAGAAATCAGGAATGACTCATATCCATGACTTGGTATAGCATGAATCTAGACCAAGCTTTGATATAGTCATGGTATGAGAAAACAATTTCAGACTCAACAAGTCGTTTGGAGGAGAAAGGGCTGGTGCCCCACTCTTCTTCTGTGATAACTTGTAAAATATAAGCATTGTGGTAGATTAATTTGGTGGAATCAGTCTTATTATAAATGGGTTTTATGATAATTAAATTAGTTTGGACTAGAATATTAGAATAAAATTGTAGTGTTTGTGCAGAATTTCCTGTGATCTAGTGGAAACTAGGGGAAAAATAAGAAGAAGCAATTTGAAAATGATCATTTTGCATAGCCCGGTGTGGTTCTATATAAAACAAATTAATTGAATAACATTTTCTGATATGTGGAGTTTTGGATTTGGGAAGCATATACGGGGTTGGAGCAAGTTGTAAAGCAATAACTTTAGCATAGGGATCATGGTCAGTTGAGAGGGTTAAAGCATAGGAAGCAGGTTGGGCAATTTTGCCTAAGGTGGTAAACCTATTGGCAATTTTTAGAGATGAAGCAGGCTCATTTTTTATAAGTAGACGCTTATCAGGAATAGGGGGAGAGCGGTGGTCTATTTATCTTTTCCTTTTTTCTTGTTTATGGTTGGGTGTCTGCAAGAATTCACGGGTAAAAAAATCAGAAATAGAATTATCAGATCCTTTAATATAGTCAATATCAAAATCAAAAACACTTAAAATAGCTTGCCTTCGTGCAAAAATATGTTTTGATGCAATGTTTTCAACATCTTATTCTAATACATATTTAGCACTTTTACAATGAATCCTTAATAAGAATTTCTTATTAAGTAAATCACTTTGAAATTTTGAAATGCATAGTACTATAGATAATATTTCTTTTTTTTTTTTTTTTATGGAAATAGACTTCATTTCATTAATGAATCTCAAAGTTACATTTGTGACTTATCAATACAGGAAAAAATCCAGACTACAAGTCAACCTACGCATCTGCTCTGTAGCACCCCCGTACATAAATTTCTTTATGACGGACTTTGTCTTAACTTCTATAAATTCTCTCTAAACAAACCAGGTTTGTTTGAGAGAATCGCAATCTATAAAAACAGAGCCTAAACGACTTCTCTCCAAAAGAAGAGAAGTGCTATCACCTTCCGTCCTCCCTATGAGGAGGAGTCCTATCACACCGCCTCCTCCCAAAGGAAGAATGGGACTCAATTGCTATGGACACTAAAAGGGTCCAATAGCCTATTTCTATTTATTAATGCTTAAAACAAATAAAGTCCGGAAACACATAAACAAACCCAACAAAACAACACTGCAACAATCACTAAACAAAGCGATCAGTGGTGGCGTGTGAACAAAAACAACCACTAAACAAAACAGAACCACTAAACAAAAGCAGAACCAAACAGGATCGGTGGTGGCGCGTGAAAGTCACATGCCACTCTGGGGAGAAGCCAAATGGCCGGTCGAGATAGTGCCAGTGTACTGGGCCCTGAGCTGCCGCACATGGCTCCAACGCGGTGGCTCGCGTATGCCACGCGTTCTCTATAATCCTCGTGTGGGGGGCAACGCACCTCTCCAAATGGCGCCCAAAGCGGGAGGCTGCAAGATCGGCGGATGAGGGATCTCCCGATGGTACGCGTGTAGGAAAACTTCCACTGGAGGAGCTCGGATTGACTACCTCCCCTTTATTCGGCCAAAACCTGAAAAACAACAAAAAATACAAAAGAAACCGTTGGATACAACGATAGAGAGGGAGGAAAGGAAAGGGGATGAGGAAGCCGAAGCTTCCCCTCCCCCCAGCTAAGATCGGACGCTAGGGTTTTTTTTAAAGAGAGGGTCTGGGCGAGAGAGAAAAGTTCAGAGAGGGACCAAAATCTATTGAGTTATTTGAATTATTTCCATGTACGAAGGCTAATATTTCTTTTTTAATAGTACTATAATTACTCTGTGCAGGGTTCCAGATTTCAGAATGGAAACGAACTATTTGTTTAGAAGAACCTAATGAAACAATTTGTTTCAGATTGCCACCATAACCGATGTCAAAGGCATCTGTTTCAACAATTTTAAATGAACTAGAAGTAGTAATACCAAGGCATGGTAAAGTTTTGACATGTGTCTTGATTTTTTGAACAAGAGCAGTGTGAATATCTGACCAAGATGGAGGATTTTGTTTAAGTCGTTTAAAAAGTGGACGATATTATTTCCTCATGTCTTGGTAGAATTCAGCAACATAGTTAACAAATTCGAGGAATCTCTGTAACTGTTTTTTGTCAAGAATAATAGTAGGAAATTTGTCAGCAAATTCAATGGCCCTACTGATGGGTCTGATTTGCCTTAAAAAATATCATAACCAAGGAATCAAATCTTGGTCTGAAATAATTTGATTTTTCTAGCAGAAACAACAAGACGATTTAATCTAATGATGTCAAGAAAGGAATTTAGATGTTTCCAATGTTCATCAATAGAGAAAGAAAATATAAGAATATCATTAATGCAAACAATAGAGAAATTGATAAATGAATTAAAAATATCGTTCATGATATTTTGGAATTCATTTGGAGCATTTTTTAAATTAAAAGGCATGACATTCCATTTGAAGTGACCGAATGGAGTGGCAAAAGCAGTCTTATAACAATCTGACTCACTAATCTGGATCTATCAAAATCCTGATTTAAGGTCAAATTTAGAATAAATAACAGCATCACAAAGCCTATGAATCAAGTCATTCTTATTAGAAATAAGGTATCTAATCCATTCTAAGACTTTATTCAATGGTTTGTAATTAATAGCCAGACGGGGGTACCACGCTCAATCTCAGCATTTTTCTAGACATAGAAAGCAGCACAAGACCAAGAGGACTTATTATGTCTGATTCTCTTTTTATTGAGGAGGTCATGAATTTCTTTTTTGCAAAATTTAAAATTCTCGCTATTTATTTGAATAGGGCAAGCTTTAGTTGAAATATCCTTTTCATCGAAGTTTTTGGTGTAAGGTAAATTAACATGTTTCTTCCTATTCCAAAAAGCATTAGGAAGATCAGAACAAATTTCAAAAATTAATTTTTTGTTAAAATCAACGATTTTTTATTGGAGTAAATTACTAGACAATTGTTCAGAAATATTTTTGTATCTGATTTCTTGTTGAAGGAAATACAGATGTTTGGTTTTTGCTGAAAGTAAAGATTTCAAACTTTTGTCAGTATCAATTTCAATTCGAGAAGCAAATTAAATTTAACTTTTTGTCCAAGAAAGTTGGTAGTAATACCATCCTTTTTGGTTATGAAAGAATATAAAGAGAAAATAAAAAGGATTCCTAATATGACTTTATCAGACATATTTTGAACCAAAACAGAGGAAATTTTAAAGCAGACATTATCTTGGCAAACATGAGCATTATTAAGCTCTAATTGATCTTTATCTGAGATCCATTTGTTCAAAATAATCGTTCAGTAGATTTTTTAAAATATTTATTCGGTATTAAACCTTTTTTAATACAATTTAAATCAGAACCAGAGTCAATCACAACAATAACTGAGAATGAAAAATCATGAGAAACAACAATAGTAACACGTGAAAACCATTTTGGAGGAATAATATGATGGATCAAATAGATCTGGTTGTCAGGAGATTTCACATCATTTTGGCCAGAATCATATTCATTTGTTTGTTCATTATCAAATGGAATTTCTTGATCAATTATTTGTCAATTTTAAAACATAAAAATTCCTGATTTAAAACAGCATTTTCAGATTTAAGATTATTGATCTCAAATTTGAGTTCATTGATCTCTTTTCTTATAGAATTAATTTTCTGTTGTAAATCACTGGTAGAAACATCTTTGGGTTTTGTCTTTTGAAATCTCTCAAAAGTGCCTTGGAAACTGATCCTTTGTTTAGAAGTTTCTAGTTCTTGGCGAACCATATTCTTCTTTAGCTTGAAAAGATATTCTTATTTGAGCTCTGGATTAGTAATTTGAGAAATGAGAGTTAATAAAAGATTTTTTTTGTTCTTCAGCTTTGGATAAAACATTGATTGTTTTATTCAAAGTTTTGCAACAAGAATCATTGCAGTTTCAACCAAGCTTGATATCAGGAGAATCTAGAGATTTAGCTTCAGAGTAATATTCTGAATCACTAAAGCTAAATTCATGAATATCAGATGATGAAGTAGAATGTGTCTCTAGGAGTCGGAACAATTCTTCTTGATCATTGACATCAATATTCAACTGATTAAGCTTCTTTTTGAACTTATTGGACTTCTGGGGACATATTTCAGCAAAATGTCCAGATTTGCCACAATTGTAACAATTTCCTTTTGAAAAATTCTTTTTCTTAGGAAAAGTTTTAGATTTGGAAAAAGATTTTTTAGAAGATTTTTTATAAAAATCATCACGGGATTTTCTCCTTGTTTCCCCACGTGCTTTAGAAAACTTAGGAAAATGGTGATGCTTTCGTCTAGACTGAGCAACAGAAGGAAGGTCATATTATTCACAAAAAGTTCTCATTTTATATTTGGCTTTCTTGCTATTTTTCAGTTGTTCACGAAGCATCCTTTGATCATTACACATACTAATACCAAATTTCTTAATTACACTGAAATATCACCATATGTGTAATTTTCATAATTACGAAATTTCGAGATGTCAGTAAGTTCATCTTTGACTTTATGAGCAAATAAACGCGATAGACCATCAATAAATTTTTCTTTCCAGTAAGGCTTATGACTATCGTCATGGAGCATTTCTCTGGAAGTAAAAACATCTTGATACCATCTATAATTAGACATCGTATGGCATCGTAAATTATTCAAATAATCAAAAATACGATTGGTAATATTGGAATGAGTACCAATAAAATGTTTAATAACAAATCAAAGTGTTAACACCATCAGGATGAGCCCTCCCAATAGTCTCATAAAAAATAGGCAACCCTTCTTCATTACACTTTACAGCGTTCTGAATGGTTGTTTTAGTATCATCAGTAAGATATTTATCCCACCAATATCGCAAAACACCAGAAAAACCATTAGTCAAGATTAAAATAATATTAGGTTGTTGAATATTGTTATTAATGTAAGCATTTGCAACTAAAGATATTTTACTCATGGTATTGAGGATTTCTTGTTCAGACAATCCATCAATATTTCATTCGTAAATTTTATCAGCAGAATAGGAAGATTGAGTTTGAAAAACTTTTTCTTCAAATCCTAAATCAGGAGGAATAGGCCTGGAATACCATTTCTTCGTTTGACTCATTGGTTTGGGTCCTTTTGAAGAAAATCTGGCAATTTCAGGTTTTAAATCAAAATCATAAAAATTCTTTTCAAGTAAATCAATCTCTTTGGCAACAAAAGACTCATCCGCTGATGATTCTTCCGTAGTTTCCACTAGAACAATTTCTGGCCTATTGCCACTTAAGGCACTAGTAGAAGGTTGTTCTTTTTTTAAGATCAAAAAGCATTTGATTAATTTTATCCAGGGTCTTGGCCTGAGTATCTTTAAAATGAATTTTTGGCCGATCCTGAGGTAGAATAATCAAAGGTTTTTCAATAGTTTTTGAATTATTTTTTACTGATCTTTTGGGTAGACCAAAGGATTTTAAATATTTCTTAAAATAGAGTCAGAGGGAGAAGCAAAAACAAGTTTTTCTATTTTTTCTTCAACTCAATCTAACTGTTGTCCAATGGTATGAAGAGCAAGATTTACAAAATTATTTTGGTGAATAATCTTTTTTGTTTCATTTAAAATCTTGTCTTCATTTGGATCACGAGACACAGCTTGAGAGATTTTGAAAGGAGAAGTAGGTATTTTAATTCCTTTATTAGAAATAAGGACTGTATCTAAAGGCGGGTGACTAGATTGGATCACCACTTTGCCTTCTTCCTTTACAAAATCAGATTTAACAACATTCAAACTATTTTTTGAAATATAATGATTTTCAAGAAAATCAAAGAAAAGAATATGTCTCTAGAGGTCATTCATCTTTTCTTTCCATTTTCATTTAACACAAAGTTTTTCAGAATTAGAAAAAGTAGCATGCTAAGTTTTTCGCTTATCATGATTTTCCTTTGAATTATATTCATTAAAAATGCAATTAAATCATATTTAAAATGTGCCTTTAAAACAGTAAGACTGTGATGAATTGGAGGAATGGGTACAGCTATATCTAAAGTTGTAGGAGACAAAGATGAAGCATCTTCAACTTTATCAGCTTCTTCCTTTACAGACTTTCCCTTGGATGTCTTAGCATCCTTAGCAGAATAATAAGCAGATGTTATTTGAGAGGACTTTGTGAGTCCTTTCAGTTTTAAATCATTATTGATAGGTAAATCAAGATTTGTTGGGCTGTCTTAGCTAAGTCTTCCAGGAATTGTTGGAGTTTTCTATCTCTCCGTACTAGAATCTCAGTAGCAGAACCAACAAAAGAATATCTAGTCCTTACAAAAGAATTTCTTCTTAAGTTTGGAGTACTAGTCTGATCAAAACTAATTTTAACAGTTCCATCCAAAAATTGTTGAATGTAATCTAAGTTACAATTAGTAAAAATATTTTTAACAGGGGGGACTTCATTTTCTAGAATCCATTCATTAAGAAGAATAACATCTTTCTAGAAAATCATTTTTGGAACTTGGACATTTGCATCTAGGGTAGAATTCTAAATAAGAAGAGTTTTACCTACAGTTGGTTTTGAAATAGTTTTTGGATTTAAATTCGTTTTTAACAGACGATAATAAATCCAGTAAACAAGAGCAAGATGTTTGCTGCCTCTAGCATGTCATAGCCAGAAGTTGAAATATTTAAAGTCAAAGCTTTAATTATATGAGGATCATCCAAAGCAATTGTAATATCAAGAAAACAATCAAAATGAACAGGTCCTCCATACAAAGAGGATTGAATTATACCAAGAGTACTAGTTTCAAAATTATTAAAAAAGAGCATCTTTGAACACAACAGAATAGAAGCGTTGATGCCTTTCCTGGTTAGAAGTTTGACAGCAACTTGAACAGAACCAATATATAGAAACTTGTATCCTTTTATCAAGAAATTTTGAATTAGTTTCTTGGTAAAAAGATAATATTTTTCTTGAGATTTTGAAATAGCATAGATTTGTTCAACAGTTCTAACATTAAAAGCAGTTTTAAAAGTAGTTTGAAGCCAAGTAGTTTGATAAATGGAACTCGAATCAATCTTTGGAATATTCCATTGGTTAAAATTACAGTTTCATCGAAGGAAATATCTTCCTCAGTTAAGATATCAGGTGGTAATGACGACCTGTAACTAATGGCTAAATTAGATCTAAACATTCTACTCATTTTGTTTTTAATCAAACCAGTTTTTCGCACTTCAGTGCCTAGCTATGCTCATCTTGATCGCACCCCTATACCTAACTATCCTGACGCTATCCCAGCAAACGGGTCTTACTAAAGTTCTGGGTCTCTTGACAAAACAAAAGTAACAAGACAAAATAAGAACTTAGAGATTGGGTTGAAGAAGAACAAAATAAATGAAATGAAGAGAAATAATATGAACAATTAACAAGACAAATATAATTATTCATTAATTTATATTAAGAATTGAATCGAAATCCCAAAACATTTTTAAATGTCATTCATCTTGTTTGAAAGGAAAAATTGAACAACGAATTTCATCATCATAATTTCGAAGATTGTCAAAATATTTAAACATTGTGCCCATCTAGTAAACACTAGTGTGCATGGAACTGATCTGTATGCCTCTACGCGGCATGGGCACATGGAAATGAAAAAAAAAAGATTAAAAAAAATAGTCACAACCAACACACCAAGCCAACAAAACCAATAAATAAGGTTGAGTTCCTCGCTTCAACCCGTAGTTGAAAAGAAATTCCATCGATTAGGATGTAAGATTTTATTCATCCAAGGAATAAATCATGCATTCAGTATACACTATTACAAGCTACAAAGATGCTCCAAAAAAATGCTGCTAAAATAATCATTTTTCCTATAGCCCCTAACGTATATGCAACAATTCATCTGTGAACAGCTTACCTGAACGCAAAATGAGATGAGAAAAAAAAAATGTATTAAACTGAATCAAGCTTCTCAATCACCAAATTCAATACGAAAGAAGTGGAAGTCTTGATTACCAACAATATTAGATGAATCTACCTCATCCATTTCAACATGGATACTTGTTGTGTCAATAACTACTTTACAAGGTACTACCTTCTCATCAGCGATAAAAATAGAACACTTCTCATATAGACCCTCCTTTGGAGCTAGATTTAGCAAGCAGGACTTTGGAATTGACACCCGACTTCTGTTGTGAGTCAATCCTTCCTGGTCTTTTGCCATCAATATAAGGCGATGTTTACGACCCAAAAGCTCTGAAACATATCTCATATCTCCTACGGCAAGGGCACGGCGAACACGAGTAG
>QEOT01005683.1:7062-23003 GCA_003123785.1 Pterocarya stenoptera | reverse complement strand
GGATCAAGTGATAAAGGTCTTAGTCTTGGTGATATGCTCCCTCTAGGTCTAAAGTTCGAATCCTCTTAGGTGCAAACAATTTCTGGGGGCCATCGGACTGGGAAACTTCCCCTTGAATTACTCGAGGGGCACTTGTGGTAAACTCCTTGCCGAGGGCCTGTGCATCCCAGGGATTAGCTGGGACTTTGTTCTTGAACACTCGGTGCCAATTAAAATAAACCCATATAATTATAAAATACTCTAATCGAATCCTGATAATGGATTCGTGTTGCATGGGTAGAAGAAGCAATGAAACGAAAGAATATTTATTTTTCATTGTGAGGTGGCTATCACTCTTTGAATGCCATTTTTGGGTTGTTTGGCCTAGATTGGGTCATGACTCGCTCTGTGGTGGAAACATTGGCTTGTATAAAATGGAAGCTTGATTGTTTTCAGAGAGAAGCCATGTGGAAGATGATCACGAGTTGCTTAATTTGCTGTATTTGGAAAGAAATAAACAATTTTTTTATTGGTAAATAATATTTTATTGATCATAAGAATAGAAAAACAATTGAAGCTTTGATGATAAGGAAAAGAGAATGGTAGATATTGAGGATAGTTTTCTTTTATCATTAGTTGTGTACTCATTTTGTGGTCATTCGTTCTCTAGTTTTCTGGACACTTTTTGCTCTTTCTTCATTCTCTTATTACGCGTGTCTCTTGATGCAATACCCCATACTGAATAATAAGTGATAAGGGTAGGTGGTGTATGGGATCCCACATTGCTTGGGAATGAGAAGTTTTTGCTCTTTATAATGATTCCAATTGAGCTCCAGTTATGTCATTGACCAGTCCTTTTGAAGTATAAGCTCAAACATGACTTGGGGCTCCCTTTCCTTAGGGTGTTACAATTTAGTATCAAAATCCAGGTCGAGAAATTCTGTTGACATTTTGAAAAGAGAAGCGATGTTTGATTTAGATTAAAACATTTTTTTCAAAAAACAGGGATTTTTTAATTTTTAAAGAGAAGAGTTTTTTTAAGGAGTAGGATTACCTAGGATATGTCCTGGCTTGGTCAATAGTATAGTAGAATTATTTTAGTTGCTTGTTTGGTAATTAGAATAGCATCGAATGCTAGGAATAGCACTAGCACGCCAAGAGATATGGGTACTAGCAAATTCCAATTAGATGTGGAGATAAGATGAAGGACGAGTATGCATATAAGTACACTTGAGGTGCTAGCAAATTCTGAGTTTAGGCTTTATTATTAAAGGATCTAGTATTGAGGAGATAGGATTGGATATGAAATTATGGACCTAGATTCAAAATTGAGTAGTTTCAGCCCATATATGGATGGATAATACCAAGTATTTTCTAGCCAAAGTGCATTCGATTTTTGGCTGTTAAATTCGTGATAATTGGAAACCAGCCCCATTTATGACACCTAAATGGATCCAAAGAATAGCAACATATTTACCCTAGAACTCCTGGTCATTAGGATTCCTAGAACCCCTTTTCAAAACAAACTGAGTTAAATTCGTATAGCCCTATTATTAGGTTTTTCAGGTCCATTAAAAGGACTGTATGGCCTGAAATCTAGAAAAGACAGAGGCTGCTGTGAGTCTGGAAAGTTTTTATAGCAATCCCATGTGATGTTCTTCAAGAAAAGCAATCCCTAACCCTAGACAACTGCTGATTTCAGAGGTTGAAAAAACAACCAGCCTCACCCTATCAAATCCAACCCTTTTCCAGCAACCTCAAGCAGGTGATTATTAACGCGTTTGTTATCAATAGAAGCAAAGAGGTAAGTAGCATTATCATACCCTTACAAGTTTGGTAAACAATATTTTTTTAAGTATTATTTAAGTACGGCTCTTTATTGAAAGCTCCTTTTTATGTACCCAATTATAAAATGATGAAAGTGAGTTTCAATGTAATGTTATTATATGTTTTACATGCATCATAATATGTTTTCAATTATGATTATGATAGGCTATGTCATTATGTGTTCTACATGCTAAGAAAGATAAAAGACAAGTTATGAAAGAAGTTTTAAAAATGGCCATAAGAGATGCATGGTACCAATGCTGTTATGGGTGGGTGTGCAAGCCGCGAACTTAAGTGTGGTCCACCAAAGTATGTTATGATAAGTTAAGCAGTTCCGCTTGTGGCCATAGGCAATGGAATCGATGTACAACCTTGCACATGGGGATTAAGGTGTGTTGGCCATTAAAGAAAGGGAAAGACAAGTTTAATGAGTTATGCATAGTGCATGTTACATGTTTATGTTAGTATATCAGTATTTAGTATCCACGCTTTTTTTTTTAAAAAAAAAAAACTATGTTTATTATATTTACTATATGATGTACTACTTACTGAGTATTTGACTCTTTTTATTTTTTATTTTTTTATTTTTGTGTTTTTAAAATGTCCAAGTAGAGAAGATAGTGTTGATGAGGAGACGACCAGGCATTTATTATTTATCGGGATTTTCAGACTTAGTTAATAAGTGTCTTTCCTTTTCATTGAAAGATCAGTTTTAAATTATCTTGCTATGAGACTATATTTTTGTTATTTTTTTTAGGAATTTATTTTCAATAAAGTAGGTATTTTTATTATGTTGGGTCTCTTTACGAGGAGAAGTTTCGAAAGTACGTAACACTCCTAACTTACAGGAAGGGGGTGTTACATGTGAATACATCCCATGTACTCAGGCCATACCACTTTTTCTTCATTAATAAAATTTTAACTTAAAAACCTCAAGTTTCTTGCATTAATTCAATCTCAAGTATTTTTTTTCTTCAACATTCTGATGTAATTTCTTCATATATCTATATACTACCCCTTATGACTTCCAAAAGCTTTAGCATTGAAGGCCACACTTCATCTTTCATAAGTGCCAACCACATATAGACCACCTAGTGTATGAATCTTGTCGAACAATGTGCAGTCAATCCACCTAAAACTAATTGATGTTAGATAGGCATGCTTAGTTTTGTACGACATTCGATATTGCACATCGCAAGCCCCTTTTTAGAGCGGTTGCAGGGAGCAGTATTGTGGACACACTCAAACGAATCTTATTTAATTAAATTTCCTTCAACACATCTTTCTCAGAAACCAAACATGAGGCTCATCAAGATTTGAACCAATTTGAATCGTAAGAAAGGAAAACAGAACCAGAAACCATCGCAGAGTGCAGGATTCTATATTATTCCATGAAATTTCGAATTTTCATAATAAATACAACAAAAATCAATAGAACAGAAGCGAAAACAATCAGAAAGCAATGGAATAGTATAACTTCTGATAAGTAAGCCGGCATATAAAATTTACTTTCCAGGCCGGCATCAAGATCAATAGTATGTATAACTAAGCCGGCATTTTCAAGCTTCGCAATCACACCAAACAAAAATTACTTGCAACCAAGCAGAATACAAGCAAATATCAACAAGACGCGCGATAGAATAGAAACGAACCTAAAGCAACTGGAAAGTGTAGGAAATTCGCCAGGGGACTTGGATTGGATGCGATGACAAGAAGGAGGTGAAGTGCTTTTCGATCGACGCAGGAGGTGATGAGAGGCAGGGGTAATGGGGGTAGAAGAAGAAGGGTTTGGAGGCGAGGCAAAGGAGAGCTGAATGATTCTGGTGTTGTAAAACCCTAAACCTAAACCGAAGAAGCAGTGGTCGCACTCTCGCAAGTGGTAGGAGATACGAGAGCCACCGGCCAACATTATCATCAGTTGCTAGAAATAAAAAAAGCTCTCGTGTCGTGTTTTCGAAGAATAGCCTGGACAAACGTGCCCTTCAGCTCCTCTTCTACATAGAGAGAACCAGGCGCCAGGCGGTCCGTTCGTGCCAGACTGTTGTGCGGGATCGGCCTATTGTTTTGATCAACAATTCTTCCGGATAACATCTTCTTAAATCATTTTCTTTTCGTACAATTCCAGTTGAAAAATATGACCTGTTTGTTAGTACAGCACCACTAGGAATTGAATTGATAAACACTGATATTTCAGTAATTTAAGAAATTAAATTTACATATTAGTATTTTTTTGAGCTAATTGCTAAATCAATATCGAATTTCTCATTTTTTAAGTATTGATTTCGCAATAAGAAAGCTCCATTTTCGATCTTCACAAAATTGATATTTGAATTTTAAGAAATTTGCACTTAGATGACTCGTCAAGAGAAATACTATATCTAGTTTTAGAGTATGCAAGTCTCGAGTATTCTCTTTAAAAAAAATAGGGTCTACTATTAAAAATAATTTTTTCATCTGAGTCACAATTATCCACTTTTTCAAAGGCACGTGATTTGTATACTCTAGGATTGCAAATATTATTTATCATTTGTCAATCTCTTATTAGAAAATTAACGGAAGGATTGTCACTTGGCATCAATATGCCATGTTTTAACCAATCAAAGATTGATGCATTTGAGATGTATAAGTGTTAAGGACGTGTTTCACACCACCAATCGCATGAGGGACACTTGTTGTAATGAAGGGACGGTGTTGGTGACCCTATATAAACTCCGATGCTTAAGTCAGTAACAATATAAGAATAAATATATAAAATATGAATATAAAGATGATGTTACCTTTACCGAGTTATTTATAACAAAATGCAGCATGATGGCCATCAACTCTAATCACCAGTTCTCTATACTTATCATTTGTGATCCCTTATTTAAATGGGGAATATATCTTCTGTTTTGTAGAAGTTATCTCACGCATGATATTTGTACCCAGTTCTGGGCTTATCCCCCGTTTCCTGGGATTATCTCCCCGTTATTATAGTTACGAGTCCTCTACCTGCAGGGCTTTTAGCCTTAAGCCATTCGTAAGTCTTTTCTGGGCTTGTGGACGAGATTGGCCTTAGATCGGCTTGGCTCAGGAATCTAAATGTCCACTCCAGTTACCCCACTAATTTCCTTTGTGCTGGCACATGGGAAATTAAACAATCATGCTTCTGCCTTTCTTTCTTTTATTGGCTACTTACCCTGCTAGCTTGTTAGTTATTGATTAACTGTTTTCCTTCTTCAGAAAATAAGTCATGCTAATTAGCGTGCACCAGCTTCTACCCGTTCCTTTTTAAGAATGACGTGGCTTACGTCAGCCATGATTGTTCCCTCTCATTTCATGGGTTTTTAAAAAGAACTGTAATTGTTGGCGCTGCCAAACCTTTCGGATTCCCAAGGATCCCCATGATTACTTTTCTTAGGTGTGCTTTACACAATGTTTCACCTCCCGTCACTACTTTCCTTACTTCCATTTTATCTCTCGTCTTCCTCATCTTCCTCTATGTCCCCCTTTCCTTTCTTCAAGATTTCCGTGATGGCCAGTGGTAGCCCTGCCAAGAAAGTGACCAAGCAGAAGCCCGAATCTTCTCTCGCCCGTCAACCCACTTCCTTTGATGGGTTTTCTTGGCGCTTGGTTCTGGGTGTGGAAGACCTCGTCGATTTGAGGGAATCCTTCCACATTCTTGAGTCAATGGACATGAATGTCCCGAAAAGGGGGTGCGTCTCCGAAAAGGGCCACGACAAGTCCGTAGCCCTAACAATTTGCTCCCTTACGAACGCGCTTCGCCTTCCTTTCATCCACCCAGTGCGCGATGTTCTGCACTTTTTGCAGCTTGCTCCTGCTTCGCTTCATAGTAAAGCATGGTGTGTGTTGATGTGCGCCTGCGTCGTCTTCCACCGCATTCTGGAGCCCCTTAGAGAGAGGTACCATGATCTTACGGTGAAGGAGTTCCTATCTTTCTATGGGGTGGTGTCCCTACCGGGAAACATTCGTAGCTTCCTTGTGCACGGACAACTCCTCGTTGCCTTTGAAGGGCGTTACTCCAACGCCAAGCAGTGGACCAATAAGTTTCTTGATCTTTGGTGATGGTTGGGAGTATCCCACCGGCGAAATGCTCATTAGGGACTACCATGTTGCTGCCAACTAGGGGCACGTCCCTGATGATAAACTTTTGATGTTGGAGTTGACTGATAGTCAACAAAATTGTGTGAACCTTGTTTGTGAGTGGGCGAAGGACCGCGACCACGACGGTTTGTGGTTGGACGACCTTCTTTCTGACTCCAGTATTGACAGATGAAAAAAGCTCAAGCCAGTTCCCCTTCCAACGAAACGGAGTGCTCCCTAGACTGGGGGCCAAAAATGAAACGTCCTCGCACTAAGGGCGCAACGCCTAGACGCGTCACTGGTTCCCCCGAGAAACCGATGCAGGGGGCAAGCTTGGGTGTTGTTGTTCCTGGCTAGGCCACACCAATGGTGTCCCCTGCCAAAGCCTCCCCATTAGTGAGCCCAGGTTTTGATAACCTGGGTGCTTTGATGAAGTAGGCTCTGGAGGATTTCTCAATAGCCTATGACCTTAGGCTCCCTTTAGGGAACTATTCGATGGACGCCCTTTTCGAATTCCCCTCAGTTCCTGTGTTGGATTCAATGCCTGACGAGGGGAGTGATTTGAATGATATATACAATGCCTTTTCCTTGAGTGTGTTTGGGCAAGGAGCACTCGATATTCCCACCCCTACGATCTATGACACTATGGCTAAAGTTGTAGGTGGCAGCAAGGCCTCCTGTGTGGGGTTAGGTTCCTCTCTACATTCTCTGCCCTGTACCAATTCAGGCGGAGAGACTCCACCCATGGACCAAGATAGGGTGTCCATCCCTTCGTCAACGCCGTCGTCATTTGGTGAGGATGGGGACACCACTCCTTGCGAAGGCGGGCAGGTCCCTGAAGATCAAGTGGTCGTGGAGGCAGGGGCCTAGGTGGGAGACTGTGTTGGTGGGCGAGCAAACCTTCACCAGGACAAGTTTATTAGTGAGTCGTTTGGCACCCACGCTGAAGGTGGCCTGCCCACACCCACACCTGAGGTTGCGGCAGCCTTGGATCTCTCGTTAGGTCGTCTAGTGTAGGTTGGAGCCTATTCAATGGGAGACGCTACCTGGGAGGAGGACGCTAGTCCTCGTACTTCTTTACCTCCTTCGGAGGCGGTTACTGAGATGACAAGGCGTCTGAGAAGAATGCTGGCCCCAGTAAGGCTTCTTTTCCATTTTGCCTTTTCTTGTTTGCAGGCGCTCTCTTTGGCTTGTATTGCTCCTAACTTTATTATGTTTGTGTAGAATATTGAAGCCCTGGCGTCTTGGATCTTGGAGGAAAGGACTAGTTTGGAAGAGGAGGTTCGCAAGAGACGAAAGTTCTCCTTCTTTGCTAAGCAGGAGAATAGCCTCCTCAAGGATGAGAGAAATTACCTGCGATGTTGTCTAGAGCAGGCTGATGGTCATGTTAAATCCTTGGAAGCTGACCTTGATTCTCTTCACGACTAGTCGTCCGAACTCCTTCATGTTGAGAGCCTCCACGCCCACGACAGCTTTGCCCTACGTGCGGTTGAGATGGAGAAGGCAACCATTCGAGCAGAGGTTCTGCGCCTTAAGGGGGCATTGGGCTCCTCTGAGCGCTCTCGGGCTAATGCTGAGAAGAAGCTTAAGGAGGCTGCTACTACTTTGGCTTCCTCTGAAAAGGAGTGCGAGAAGGTGGCGAATGAGTTAGTTCGGACTTGGACCAGGAGAAGGCTTCTTCCACTAGGTACAAGAAAGAGCGCGCCGTGGTTGACGCCCGCCAAGATAAGAATCTGGCGAGTTTGGAGAAGATGTCTCGAGAGGTGAATGAGTCAAGGGAGGAGCGAGGAAGGTCAGACGTGGAGCTGACTGCTGTGAACAACGAGATTGTTCGACTGCATCCCAACTTTCTACTTCCCAAACTATCAGTGACAGGGCCTTTGGCTATGGGTATGGCACGAGGTTGACTCATTTGAAGATGCACTTATTAGCCAAGCCTCAAACCGACCTGAGGAGTTTGAACTTAGAAGACTTTAAGCCTGATGCTGCCGCCTACCAATATGCAAATTCAATGGGTCAGGATGTGATGCCAGACGCCTTTCCCCGTCCCCCACCTCAAGGATAGAAAATTTGTTTTTGCTTGTAACGACTGTTGGGCCCCTGTTTTGGGCTTTTGTGAATCTTGCTAATCTTGTTTGTTTGTAAACTTTTTTGGACTTTGGTCTTTATTGTTCTACTGCTTTTCCCTGGGGCACATTTGTTGATTTTGGTTGGCCATTGGGCGGGTGGTTTGCTTACATTGCCTTGTCTCTTTTTGTGCTCTTGTTTTTCCCTTTTGGCGGTATACCTTTTGAGAGGGTCATGCGGTATTTCTGATCTCCACGCCCATCTGTTTGTGCCGCAGGTGCCTCACTCGACTCTTGGTGGCTGATTTTGGAGAGGGGTCTTTGCAACCTCCATGCCCGTTCATTTGGAAAGGGCCATGTGGTCTTTGTGACCTCCACGCCCGTTCATTTGTAAGGGTCGTGTGGTCTTTGCAACCTCCACGCCCGTTCGTTTGAAAAGGGTCACGTGGTTTTTACGACCTCCAAGCCCATTCATTTGGAGGGTGTTGTGTGGTCTTTGCGACCTCTACGCCCGTTCATTTGGAGAGGGCCGTGTGGTCTTTGTGACCTACATACACATTCGCTTGAAGAGGGCCGTGTGGTCTTTGCTACCTCTACGCCCGTTCATTTGGTGAGGGTCGTGTGGTCTTTGTGATCTCCATGCTCGTTCGCTTGAAGAGGGCCGTGTGGTTTTTGCGACCCACACGCCAGTTCGACAGCACAATAATTGACTAAAGCATATATTTTGAAAAGAAAAGAATTTTGTCTCTGAAATAAATATAGATGAATAAAGTGATAAACTTTCTAAGGATAGAACCTTTTTAGGTGCTCAGCGTTCCACTGGTGCTGCAACTCTTTCCCCTCGCAATCTTTGAGTCGATATGATCCTGGGCGGTTAGTAGCTATTACTACGCAAGGCCCTTCCCACCGCGGACAAGCTTCCCTTCGTCCTGTGTGGTGACTCATGTTTCTCTTGACACGTTTATTGAAATATTGCTATGTTCTTCTCTTGCTGAGGATGCTCTGGACTTCCGCTTCCTCTCTTATCTCTTCTAGGAGGTCTAGTTGTTCACTAAGAGCTTGGTCGTTCCTCGGCTACTCAAAGTGGCTGGTTCAGTGTGTTGGTAAGCCGACTTTTGTGGGGTAACTATCTCACTCCCATATGCCAAGGTAAATGGTGTCTCCCCTGTTGGAGTCTTCACCGAAGTCCTGTAGGCGCATAAAACTCCTAGTAGCTCTTATGCCCATTTCCCTTTCGATCGCCACTTCTTCTTCAAAATCCCAAATAGGGATTTGTTTATTGATTCTGCTTGCCCGTTCGCCTGTGGGTGGCCTGGTGATGAGTACTTCACTTTTATCCTGAGTTCCTAGCACCACACCTTGTAATGCTCGGAATCAAACTACTTCTCATTGTCTGAGATTATTGTATTGAGGATTCCAAACCAGCACACAATGTTTTTCCATAAAAATCTGGCTACGAACTTAGTCGTTATGGTAGCTAGGGCTTTCGCTTCTGCGCACTTTTAGAAGTAGTCAACTGCTACTATCATGTGCTTCACCCTGCCCTTCCCAGGTGGGAACAGTTCGGCCAGGTCGATTTCCCATTGGGCGAAGGGCCACGGGGAAGTGACGGATGATAATTTTCTGGTGGGCAGTGGGGAACTGAGGCGTATGCCTGACATCGAGCACATCTTCTGGAACTGCTGGGCGTCCTTAACTGCGTTGGGCCAATAGTACCCTGTCCTTAGGGCCTTCCTTGCTAACGCTTTTCCACCTGAATAGTTACTGCAAATGCCTTCGTGTATCTTGACGAGTATATATTGTGGTTCTTCTGGTGAGATGCACTTGAGCAAGGGTGTTGCAAAGCCCTTTTTGTACAGGACACCATCGATTTTGACAAACCGTGCCGCTTTCTTCTTAATCTTCCTGCTGCCTCCTTCCCCTCAGGGAGCTTTCCTATGTCCAGATATTCTTCTATTTTCCTGGTCCATTCTGGCATCCTAGGCCCTATTTGTGCAACCGAGATTCTGACAGCTAGTACTTCAATCAGTCTCCTTTGTATCACGCAACCAAACTCACTGAACTCGATGGACCACGCAACCAAATGCCTGGAGGAGTCTGGTATTTGTAGCACTCTTCCGAGAGGGTTTTCTGTCAAGACCTTTCTTGGGTGGGTCTGAAAGTATGGTCGCAGCCTTCTGGCAGCCATTACTAGTGAGAATGCCAGCATTTCCATCCACGAGTATCTGACTTCGGTGTCCCGTAGAGCCCTGCTTGTATAGTATACTGGCGCCTATATCCCTTCTTATTCTTTTACTAAGACATCTGACACAGCTTGGGGGGATACTGTCAGATACACATACAAAACTTCCCCTTGATTAGGCTGCTTCAATAGGGGCTGGCTGGCTAAATATTTCTTTAACTCTTGAAGCTTGGTCACACTCTTTGTTGCAAGGGTGTACCTTCTTTAGCACACGGGAAAAAGGTAGACATTTATCTATGGATTGAGACACAAACCTGTTTAGAGCCATTATTCTCCCTGCTAGGCGCTGAGTATCGTTGATAGTTTGAGGCGGTGCCATTCTCAAGATTGCATCTATCTTCTCAGTGTTGGCCTCTATCCCTCTCTGTGAGATTATGAACTCTAGGAATTTGCCCAAATTTACCCCTAATACGCATTTGGCTGGTTCAACTTCATTTTGTACTTTTGTAAAATCATAAAGGACCATTGTTATGAATATCGTACCGTACCGGCCACCGGACCGGTATGTTCCGTACCGGCCGCTATTTAGGCCTGTATCGACCTGTGTGCCGGTCTATACTAGCAGATATTTCGACCTTTTTTTTCATATTTTCAAACTACAAGTTCATTTTTTGATCCCTAATTCAGACTAGACTATTTATAATTGATATATTTATGTATTTATATATAATTTATTTATATATAGACTATTATTTTGAAATATAATTTATATCTATAATTTATTCATATACCGAAATGTTATTCCGAAACGGTACCGGTACCGAAATATTTCATTCCAGTGGCTCGACCGGTACGGCATCCAGTACAGTATTCAAAACATTGCAAAGAACTCTCTAAGATCCGTTAGGTGCTGTGCAGCATCCCTATGTTTTACCAATAAATTGTCTACATATACCTCCATAGTCTTTCCGATTTGGTGCTTGAACATCCGGTTGACCAGCCTCTGATATGTTGCTCCAACATTTTTCAGCCCAAAAGGCATTACACAGTAGCAGTAGAGTCCTCTGTCGGTTATGAACACTGTCTTCTCCTCATCCTGATCTGATTGTACCAACAATAGTCATCCATAAAGCTCAAAAATGGGTGTCCGGCTATGGCATCCACGATGACATCAATTCGACGAAGTGGAAAGCTATCATTGGAGCAAGTTTTGTTCAGGTCGTGAAGTCTACACGCATCCTCCATTTGCCATTGGCCGTTTTGACTAGTACCACATTGGAGAGCCATTGTGGATATTATGCCTCCCGTATGAAGCCCGCTACGAGGAGTCTCTCGATTTCCTTTGCTATGGCCATGCACTTCTCAGTGCTGAACGACCTCCTCTTCTGCCTTACTTTCTTGGCTTCTAGATCAACGCAAACGTTGTGCTCTATGATTGAATTATTGATCCCGGGCATTTCTTCGTGACTCCAAGCAAATACATCTCTAT
This sequence comes from Pterocarya stenoptera, assembly GCA_003123785.1. Taxonomy (NCBI): domain Eukaryota; kingdom Viridiplantae; phylum Streptophyta; class Magnoliopsida; order Fagales; family Juglandaceae; genus Pterocarya; species Pterocarya stenoptera. Next base: position 11,377 of record QEOT01005683.1, on the reverse strand, counting down.
GCTCAATCAATAGTTGCTTCAAGGCTTCTTAATACTTTGGCGGGAGCTTGGAGCCAACCCTTGTGTTAGCAGATGGGCTTTCTGGATTCAACTTCACTACATGCAAGGGCTCGTTGGCTTCGGCTTGTAACAGACTATCTTGATCTCTGGTCTCCATGTCTTGCCCTTCTTCTAGCTAAGATGTTGGCGGCAGCTGTTGTTTTAAATCGTCTAATGAGCATACCGTCAGTGCTCCTGTCTTCAGTTCCTGAACATAACATTCTCGGGCTGATATCTGCTCTCCTCGAACTTCGCCAAATCCCACTTTTGTTAGGAATTTCATTTTAAAATGGTATATGGAGGTGACCACCTTTTTATTGAGGGTTGGGCGCCCTGATATGGCATTATAAGATGACGGAGCCTTGACCACTAAAAAGTCAGTCTTGCCCTGTTGTTACAGGAAGGGCAATGGCACCAACGGGGTTGAACAGCTTCTTTTGAAAAACCTTTGAGCGGGGAGGGGGATGGTCGTAATTTGTCTGTTGGGATCCCCATTTGAACAAATGCGTCCCAAAAGAGAATGTCAACAGAGCTTCCATTGCCGACCAAGACTTATTTGGTTGTGTAGTTGGCTATCCGTAGTGTAACAACCAAGGCGTCGTCATGAAGATACATAACCCATTCGCAATCCTCGTCCCCGAACGAGATGGTCAGGGTTGTTTCTGCCCTAAGGTACTTTTGCAGCTTATCTGCCATGTATACCTCATGATATCTTGCTTTTCGTGCGTGGGCCTTTCTACCGGATGCAGTGGCACCGCCACCAATAAATCCACCTGCTATAGTGGGGGTTTCGCCCAAGGGGGCAAATGCATGGTCTCCCCTGGGTCACGAGAATTATTTCTTCTCTGCTCCTCCTGTCTCTGGCACTTGGGGCTTCCGCCTCATCTTTCCCGATTTCCCTCCCTCTGTGGCTTCATGTAATTAGCCAGCATTCTTTCCAACTCCCCACTCCCAGTCATTTCCTCAATCCGCCTTCAGGGTGATGCAATCTTCGGTCAAATAGGTGTGGCTTTGGTGGTAGGTGCAATGGCGCTTTCCTTTGTTAGGTGCGAATTCTTCCTTTCTCGAGTTTCTACCATTTTCCTGTATATTGTGGTTGTTATGCACAAGTCAGCGCCCATGATCTTGAGGGCTAGTGTACCGATCTCGTCTGTCATCGGGGTGACTTTGCCCGTTCGGTTTCTTGTCTTTGTCCTTAGAGTTGCTCTGGTTTCTATTTTCCGCCTTTGTCTCTTGCTTTTGTGGTTCTATCATAGCTTGTAGAGTATCCTCTACATTGACAAAGTCATCTGCTTAATCCATGAACTCCCTTTGGGTCGATGGAGTTCGTCTAGCCAGTTCAGCCATGAAGGGGCTTCGAGGCCAAAGTCCTTCCAATAGTGCAACTAAGGTGATTTTCTTATCTTGATCCTCAATAGTGAGTTTCTCCTCATTGAAGCGTGTTAGGTAGTTCTTCAGATTCTCCCTTTCCTTCTGTTTTACTGTTAACAGATAGGCTGCCGGTTTACAGCGTCTTCTGCTAGCCATAAATTGTGTAAGAAACTATTTAGCAAGCTCATCAAAGCTACAGATTGATCCGGGGTGAAGCGTCCCAAATCATCCCCGTGCTATTCCCTTCAGAGTTAACAGGAAAGAACGGCAAGCTACCTCCCCTGAGAAGCCATTGAGAGTCATGTGTCCTTTAAAATTTTCGAGGTGATCAATGGGATCTTTAGACCCATCGTATAGGTTGATCTGCGGCACTTTGAATTTAGCTGGTAGGGGGACCGCCATGACCTCCTCACTGAAAGGGAGGTTCGTGTGTGTGAGGAGTTGCTCCACGGAAGTGGAGCCACCCATCCTCCTAGCCATCTCCTCGTATTTGTCTACTAAACTACGTAGTTCATCATGCATCTTCTTCTTCTCCACTTCTTTGCTATTAACTCCTCCGACACCACGTGCATCTCTTTCAATTTGCCCGTTCTGGGCAGGGGGATTATCCCTTGGACACTTTAATTCCTCGTTCTCTTTCTGCAATTGTTCAAAACTTGCCATTAATTGTTTCAGCCTTTCCTCTATTTCTGCTAACCTTTCTTCTGCCTTTGTCATGCTCGATCCCAGATCTCGTTCGACTTGTGATCTCGTGATGATTGGCATGTGAAAATCACACTGAAGTCTGTAAATATCTCATAGAAGGCGCCATTGTTAAGGACGTGTTTTACACCACCAATCGCATGAGAGACACTTGTTGCAATGAAGGGACGGCGTTGGTCGCCCTATGTAAACTCTGATGCTTAAGTCAATAACAGTATGAGAATAAGTATATAAAAGATGAAGATAAAGATAAAGATGATGTTACCTTTACCAACTTATTTATAGCAGAATGCGGCATGATGGCCATCAACTCTAATCACCAGTTCTATGTGCTTATCCTTTGTGATCCCTTATTCAAATGGGGAAGATATCTTATGTTTTGTAGGAGTTATCTCACGCAGGATATTCGTGCCCGTTCCTGGGCCTTATCCCCCGTTTCCCAGAGTTATCTCCCCGTTATTATAGTTACGAGTCCTCTACCTGCAGGGCTTTTAGCCTTAAGCCATTCGCAAGTCTTTCTGGGCTTGGCCCAGAGATCTAAATATCCCCTCCAATAAGCATCTTTAAGTTAAGCATTAGGGCTGTAAGTCTCACATTACTTAAGTATGACCATTGTATTGTCTTGGTCTCTTATATAATAGTTGACCTAGGAGGCCAAAGCAATCCATTAACTTCAATTCAACTTCAAGTTTTTAACAAATTGTATATATCTATATACAATTTATTTACATAAATTATTTATATACATATTAAAAATTATAATTTTTTATATTAAAAATGGGAGGGGTGAGGAGCGGGGGGTGGGACCCTGCTAGGGTCAACCCGCCCCTGCATAGGCGATGCTGAGTAGCAGGAGGTGGGAGCGGGGCCCCACTGCCCACCCCTAGCTGGCCTTTAAGGCCAACCGAGCGTTACAATTAGAGGAGTTATATAGATAGTCTCTCCCCTCTTAGGGCTAAGAAATTTTAATATATAAAGTGAAGATAAATTCTATTTGCAGTCTTGAGTGGGGGACTGCATGTGCAATCCAATTGATGAATGGGGGTAAAAGGGAAAAAGCATCATTTTAAAAATGATATTTTTGTAATTTTAAAATCTTTTTAAACATAATTGTATGGGCTTGCATGAGCAGTCCCCAAATGGGGACTGTATGTAGACTAACTCGTGAAGAGAAATCTCTCTCTCAAAGAATTCTCTCTAGTCCTAGTTCTTAGGCTCTGAAATATGTAGGTGTTGCCCTAGTCTTATCACGTAGCACACTCCACTATGATACGTGAAGATTTCAGATAAACAACGATGACGGAGAATCCATGGAACAATTCACTCGATTCAAGATATTTTTGACGAAGTAATATCGCTTCTACTATATATTCTGATCTAGTCTTTCTAACATTGATATCAAAGTCAAAAATCGGTTGTTCTCTATTTATATTTTGTTGTGCATGTTGTGATTTCTTTACGAGATAATTTTCTGTGATAAGAGAATTTTTTTCCCGTAACCATGGTTGTCGAAAATGATCATTACAGCAAGAGATGTGTTGTGCATCACAGTGTATCTCACGAGCAACAATGCCGGTGCAAAGGCAGTGCTACAACCAGACAAACAGGTGCACCAACCCTGTGTTGTGCGATATAAGTGGCACAACGAGCACCATCTGGGTGCGTCGCTGCTGCATCGCATGTGGTGCGATTCTAACTGACGTTGCCCCACTCATGGAATTGCGCTGGCAAACGTGTTGCGCACCAGCTGGGTGCAGCGCAGCTAGCATTGGTGCAACGCTGTCACGGTGCAGCCCTAGTAAAACGCTGCCTCGAGGCAGAGATGCCCATCAGCATGGTGCAGGAGCAACGATGAGGGCGGCCCAGCTGCACGGGAAGCCACATAACAGGTCGCAACAATCTCTGTTGTGAGTGGTGCTGCACACCAGGCCAAGGCAGTAGGTTCTGCTGCATATAGTGCCACGCACTTGGATGGCGTAGCCTGCCATGCTCTGCCATAGAAAAGCATCCACCAGGTTGGTGCAACGCACTCTGTCACAAAGCTGCGCGCACCGAGCCAGTGTAGAACATGGCAGCGGCACATGAAGCGGTCCGGTGAGCCAGCAACGGTGGTGATGGCTGCACCATGAGCCTAGAAAAGTTTTTTCCTTCCATTATGCAAACAAAGGGTGGAGGCAGCCCTTTGGAATTTTTTTTTTTTTTT
>QEOT01005682.1:162694-212028 GCA_003123785.1 Pterocarya stenoptera | reverse complement strand
AGTCGGTGATGAGAAGATATATCTGGAATGGTGATTTCTGTCCGTCATATTATATATCTGTCATTCTTAACTCTTACCAGGGTGACGAAGTTGCGAGTAAAATGACAAAGGCCGACATGGGTAAGGCCCACAAAAGTTGTACAGGAAGGGATTTACAACGTATATGCTTTGGTACCTATAAGAGAAATGCATCGATCCTCCTCTCACTTGCACATGTAGCTGGGTAGGCAGCACAGCAGCAGCAACTGGTTTAATTAAATCAAGACATTGGTGTTGATCAACTTAATGGATATGCATCTCGTCCACCGGCGATCCTCATGCATCTATCGGTGCATGATGTCACCGTCGTGCTTTCCGGTGTCGGAAGAAATGGGGTAATCTCGCATCCATAGCTCCAGACATAGCAGAAGAAGCTGGAGATGGAGAAAGCTTTTGAGGAGGTTTGTTAGAGACAGTACTAAGCACTTATATGGGCCAAAACCTTCGTCTTTCCACTATGATGCCGTCAGCTATGCCCAGAATTTTGATGAGGGTTTTCGAAATGATCAAGTGTCTGGACGACATTCCATAGAGTTTCATCAACAAGTTAGATGGGAGTTCAATGAGTTGAAATGATGTTGGAGTTAGCTTGCAACTTTATAATTTGTTCATAAGTTGTTGAATCATTTTAAATCTGCTGCAGTTGCATTTATGATCGATCCATTACAACTCTTGTTGCTATTCTTCTTCCAGATTTATTTATTTTTTCTTGGCATATTCTGGATAGAACTGATTAGAACTGACACGCCGTACGTATTCTGGTTCATTATAAATTTCTGATGAATAAGACCTTTGTCTTAAATTATTTTTTTCGGGACTTCTATGGCTTGAAAAATAAAGGGAAAAAAATGAAAAACAAAACTCTTCGGCCACTTGGCAATTATTGGACTTTGATCATGTAATGTTCGTAACTAGTGGCGTAGCCGCCTATGCTTTTTTTCTCCCGGATATATGCAGATTAATTATATCAATAAATTAGAGAAAGACAAAAGTTGGGGGTGATAAATCAAAAGACAATCAAGTTGTCTTAATTGTCCAAACTATGAGCCAAAACAATTTGTTATCGTGAATATATACGAGGTAACATTGATGCGGAAAGCATAGAAATTAGCATGATCCAATACTGAAGCTGTAATCCACCATGCATCATTGAACTGTTCTGAGTGTTTGTTTTTATTAATTGGTGTTGTGATTTCAACCATTTATATTCAAATACATGAGAAGCTGGCAACTACAAAAACACGTGAATGCAACGTTGAGAAAAATCACAAAATAGAAAAACAGAGAGGAGAGATCAAGACTGAGATTTAGGCAGATTCTTCTTCAAGAATTGTGTAAACTGGAGAGGGAATGGTGATCTTTGTAATCTGGTACTTGTGATTTAATCATCAATAAAGCTCTTAGATTGTGCCTGCCGTGGATGTAGATCACTAGGATCGAACCACATAATCTCTTGGTGTTCTTTACATTGTTTTTATCTTACTTTCATAATTTCCTGCAAACTTCTTGATAATTTTCTTGGCATCCAAGTTGTGAGTTTGGCTTAAAGAAGACTCAGAATTATAACAATTGGGTATCCACAAAAATGAAGATAAAACAAACTTAATTTGCATGAGAGATTGGTATGATTTAAAACTAATAATGGCAAGAAATGACCAAAAACAGGTTTAGAAACGCATACCTGTTCCTATGACAATTAGCTTGGGCAGTCACATGATAGGCTTCGAAGGAATTCATGACAAAGTTGATGCCATGAAGAACAGGAAAAAAACAGTTAGCAACAAATGAAACAATCACAAATAATAACAACAACAATAATAATAAAAACGTGATTTTTACCATCATAAGTTTCTTTACAGAGTTACTTGTGAAAAAATAACTTTCTTCTCGGAGCCAATAAAAAATTATGTTCCCAAAAACTGCATTCAGATCTTGTCCGATTCGTTCAATTTATAGAGTACAATAGCTTAATTATTTCAACAATGTAATTTTAACTGAATTTATAGTTTATTTCACAAACAATATCACAAGAATCATTCATCATGCTGATGGGATTTTATGTAGCTCAATCACACCAAGAAGCAAGCGCTTTGTTATTTGCTCAGAGTAAGTTGAATAACATTTGTCTGAAATCCTGAGCTCACAATTCTTTGATATAGACGTACTCTCCTGCAGTTCATGAGCTGTACTTGGGATCAACACGTTAATACAAAAACGAAAGCATTCTTCAATTAGTTTTTGAAAGGGATGAGAAAAGGTTACTTTTTTTACTCTGTTTCTCTTGTTGGTGGCTAATAATTTTGTTGCTCGGGTGGGCATAGCTGAAGATGGAGAGGGACATCCAAGTCGTCTCTGGGATATGGGATGAAAGAACTTATGCTTGTAGCATTCATATGCCTGGTGCTGTAAACCTGAGACATGGGTTAGATTGTTAAGCTCAAAAAGTTTACTGGTCTCATAGCTTTACGTATCAAAACATGTAACGACAAATTTTGAATTCTTTGCGAATGTTTAGAGTTTGGGTGAATTATAAACCAGAATACCTTATTGCATAATTCCATGTTTTCTTGGCGTAGAAGGTTTACCTTCTTATAGAGTTCCATATTTTCCTGATGGACAAGATTGCCCTGTGATAAAAAGAGTAGTTTTTTTTATAGCTGAAACGATTCATGATAGAAAACTGTAAGAAAGAACAACGAGTGCATTTTGCAAATACCTTTCGGTTTAGTTCTTGTATTTCATCAGTTAAGACTTGTTCCTGCAGACGTTGAAAGGGCATGTTTAGTGCCGTGCAGGTGCTTCGCTTTTAAAATTCATGTACTTCATGCACACAAAGAAAAGGGTCCAGAGGGAAGGGGCTGGGAGAGGGAGTAGGTTTCTGACCTTTGTGAGTCGTACACCTTGCATGCTCATTTCTAGTTGATTCTCCAGATTTTGTAAGTCTTTGACACCCAAACCGTAAAGTTGTTGTCCCATCATATGCCTGTATTATCATGGCATTTTCATGTACAATGAACATTTGATAAAAGATATATATAAAGCTAAATGTGCATAAATCTCAGCGTAAATTTTTATAAAAAATTTCACTTTACTATGATAAAGTATAAAAATCTTAATGTTTTTTTATAGGATTCCATTTAAAAAAAAAAAAATCTTATATTTAAAATTTATACCTAGCATTACTCTAATCATTTTGAGGTTACTTTTGCATTCTATATCTATTAAATATTAATAATAAATATAATTTGCTACTATATGGTTTATATAAAATTACTATGTATGTTAGAAAGACATGAAAGTAATCAAGCTGGTTTTTGTGGTGTTTGCAGAGTCCACCATTATCTGGATCTTATCAAATACTATATATATGAACATCTTAAAAGTTAATTTTGGATACATGTTTGTACTTTATAAATGGACAATGTTAGGGTGGTCACGGCCAAATGTGCACCTCAAATATGCACACTAGTGCAAATAATTTTTTTCATTTTTCATTTAAGTATTTTTTAAACATCCTTAACCATTAAGAAAATAAAATACAAATACAAATTCACTAATAATTACTTTCTTAACTATTAAGAAAAAATAAAAGAATAAAAAATAAAGAATAAAAAATAAAAAATAAAAAAATAAAAAATAAAAAAATAAAAAATAAAAAAATATGAGTGGGCACATTTAAAAGTTATATTCCTTTATAGATATATATATATATATTTTTGTACTGGCTGAGCAACGGTCAACCTTCTTGTATAGGCTGGGTTAATTGCCTATTTTTTCCAGTGAAATATTATGTAATTTAAGCTGAAGGAGATCATAGATGGTACCGTTGGTTTACTTGCAAGTTGTGTAATTCTTGTCTCAAGATTGCTACCTCCCTTTGCAAGAACTAGCAAGTATAGAAGCACAAGTTAATTGCATCAAAACTGCAAAGTTCTTTTCTTCATCATGAATAAAAAGAAAATTAAGAGACTGAAAAATCTGTCCATGAACATTAACTATGTAAAAATAAGATTAATTAGCCTGCCAATTATTTTAAAGAAGTTTAGGTATGATCTTATGCTGATTTGAATGTGTTCAAATCCAAGCTACTAAATCAACGCTGTTTAATTGGAGTGCGAATGAGCATGTACTTAATCTCTTTGATATGTTTGATTACTATCATGACATCATTTTTTATGCATTAATGGCTATCACTAATAAATTGGCTGTGGCTCAATCTTTTAGTTTTTTACTTGTATGTATGTAATCATTAAGGTGCATTCATCATGTCTAATTAAGAGTTATCTGTCAACGATTGACTTAAGGCCGACTTGTAAATAATACGGCTTAGCTGTGAATTTCCTAAATGAAGATTTATAAAAGCAATTGAAGTATTTGGTTCACAACTCATGTGTTAATGTGTATTTAAAAAAAAAAGTTTTCAGAGACACCAATAGTGGCAGTAAAAGAAATGGGCATGCATTGACATTGATTGAAAGATCCTATTGATTTTTGTTACAATGTAGACATGTCCTTTTGATCTACGATAAGCTAGTTTTATTATGAAGTTTTGAAGTTATACTGTGCATGCAATCTCTGGGGGTAAAAAGCTAAGTGGTCATGAACTCAGTTTTGTTTATTGGAGTCTGGTTGTGTCACATTTTTCTTTATAAAAAAAAGTTTTTGTTTATTGGGGGGAGAGAAAAGATGATGAATATATTCTAAGCTTTTTTTGTCTCATAAGCTCTTCCTTTAATGGAAACATCTAGGATGTCCATTTTGGTTGGCTGGCTCAAATGCATGTATGCTCCAAATAATTTGGACAATACAACACAAAGATGTTGTTTCGTAGCAATGTGGTTGACTTATACCATGTTTTAGCTAATCCAACTTAGTCATGTAATATTTTCACTAATTTGAGAAAGTATGCACAACCACATCTTGCAATCTAAAGCAATTACATAATTTAAACTTTCATAGTTTGACAGTTCAATACTTGATATCTTGTACTGATACTGCTTCGATCGTCAAGACAAACGAACTATCTTATAATGGAATTATGTCAAAACATTACAAAAGCATCAAGAGCTTATTTGGAGGATAATATGTATTAGTTAGCAGGATAGTGCTTGTGATTTTGCAAGTGCAAGCAAATAGGTTGTAGCTCATATCCTTGGCTGATGTGAAGGCTATAATGTTACTAGATGAAGTAATTTGAACTATATTTTGGAGCAGATTATACGAGCCCAACCCAACTAAACTTTAATGACATTTGCATTGGGTGCTATGTAAATCTTTTTGCATTTAGATTAGACATAATTTTTGATATTGCTGATATTCTCTTCCCATTATGAATGCACAGAACAACTCATTAAACAAAACATCTAGTGTATTTAGCATGACATATATATATTTATATTTGTATGCATATATATAGACACACTCACACAGATTAAATATCTGTGTGCTTGTGTGTATATACATATATACATTCATACATACATATATTTATATATAATCATTACTAATCCTGAAATGAAGTGAAAAATGGTTTTATTACATTGGCAAAGGTATGCAGTCATAATTTAGAATATCAAATGTAACCATGAAAACTTCTCTCACTCTCTCTGATCTCATGTCTCTCTATCTCTTTCAAATCATGTTCTTCTTCAGTTATAATTCTAAGTACTTTTTTTATGTATGCATGAGAACCATTTAACTAGAATGACGACAATGATTATATTGATTAATTATCTGAGGCTCTCAGCCAAGGAAATGGATGAGCTCTGCTATGCTTGTAGGGTATTCTTGCAAAATCATTGCTCTTGGATGCTCAAGTTTAAAGAACTTTTGTTCTTTAAGATCTTTTTTATGTTTTTTTCCTTGAAACATAATTCCATTAAAATGTAGTTCGTTTGACTTGACCTAGCATGATGCTAGACTATTGTGATACTAATTGTTTTATGACACTCCAGTTGGTTTGTGACCATTAACTGAGAGTTGGATGCCTTTTCATTGGAGTGCCAACAACACTCAGTAGGAAGAGAATATCACATTTCCTTTGCTTGGTACATAGGGTGGTACTTGAGTTATTTTGGTTGCTTAAGAACTTGAGATTGTTGTTTCAACTGAAAGCTTTGTGATATTGTGTCGATGCATAAACAATAAATATGTTGTAGTTGGTGTCTTGATGTACATTTCAGTCTTTTGCAAGCATATTTGAGTACATACAATGCGATAATACGGCGAGGGTAAGGTTTAGAAGGAAAAGAAATAAAAGAATAATAAGGGAATTTAGAAATTTGAGGTTTCTCTTTTTATTAACATGATTATTGATCAAGTAGAAGTGCAATGGGAAAAATGAGGTACTTGAACTTGATGACTTCAGTGACTAGACTTTTCATTCTTTTGTTCAACCATATATAGGAAGAAACTATGCCTTCTATTTTTTCTAGTGGAGATAAAAGATTCCCAAATTGATGGATATATATACTTTAATGTGACAAGTGAGGGCACATAAGGAGGGGTTGTGCATGTGTCCAAATGGGCATAGGGGAGGGTTAGACATGGTAGACAAGACATGCTAAGAGAAGGCTATTACAACACAAGGCATGAGGTTTGATGTTGAAAAATAAAATTTGATGGTACTTTGGATATATTTTGTTGATCACTGTGATAGTTTTTTGCAATTCATCATGTTTAAATGACCAACACTAGAAGTGTATTCTTAAAGACACAGTTGGGAAGGAAGCATGAAGGTTAATCTTTTAGGGAATCATACAAGCATATAACACATTCCAATTAATGAGTAGTAATACTTTCAAGTCATTTTGCTTTTGAAGTTCTTGAGTTGGCATGTCCTGTTAATGCTCACAGAGAAAAATAATGATGGATTGCATGCATAAAGCATTGACAATAATATTGCTTGCATGTATCTTTATGATGAAGCTATACAAAACAATTTTAGGATCTATTTTCAGATCTTGCAGGTGTAATAGACCTATGTTGTTGCACTATATATGTACATGCTATATATGCATTATTGTGAGCAAAATTGATATGATACTGTACATGCTTTATTAATATAAACATATCTTGAGGCTCCATTCTATGACAACTCTGGCGTACAGTTGACTACTGTGTACCACAATTGGGCTACTTAGTATATATATATACCTAGCTCATTGATTCACGAGTAAATGAAGTCGACTACATATATTTTGGTAGTATTTAAAATCTGCAATGGTTTCTACTTCAGAACACAAGCTATTACAGATGGAGGGGCGTTAAATATTTTGCGAAGCATACCTTGACTTCTGATGCTGGATTCTGTAGTTGCTGATGTTTCTCCTTTGATTTGTTATATCTTTCAGTTACTGCTTTGATGCTGATGAAAATAATTAGAACAATTAGATTTTGCACTGTAAATACTAGTTTATGTATCATTATGAAAATGGAGCAACCATGAGACACCTTTGAAAGTGTAAGAAAACATCATGTCCCAGTTCAAGTTGAGGCATGAGAAAAATATTCATGTCATAAAGGCCTTTATGACAATATTGATCAGTGAGACTTGCTTCGATTTTTAATGCAGGAAATCCAGGTTTGATGATGCAAAACTGTCAAATTCTATAAGATAATGTTGAACCACCTTCAGAAGGCAGATCACAGCAAATATGGTAAGAAACGGTAAAATTTTCTTGGATTGAGGTAATATTGCATACATGTCAGTATTTTGACCATAACTTTGACCACAAGTATCATAATTATACATAAAGCCCAAATTCAGAAAGCTTTTTTCAGTGCACACCACGCCATATGTGGTGGTTCACATTTTCAATCCTGAAACCATCCATTTTTTATTCCTTCAAACTATCAATTTACATTTCTTTAATTTAAGGAAATATTCCATTTTAACTTTTAGAAGTGATTTTAATTTTGACCAAAATTTTAGCAGGATTCTAATTTAGATACTTATTTAATTTTTCTGCAATGATTGAGAATTTTCTTTTCCGAGAAAAGTTCTCATAATTTCAGATTTCCATAACTATTTAAGCTCAACTTGTGGGCTTTAGAACCTACTTTTTGATTTTATTAATAGAACATATTAGGGCAAAATGTAATTTGGGGATCTCATTAGGGCTAGTAATTCTCAAGTATAACAAAGGTGAGCTATTAACTACGTATAGTTATTTGATTTTTCTCTCTGCTCATGCTAGGATAAAAATTAAATAAAGGATTGCAATTTAGTTTGGGTTGGTTTAGTTCTAAGAAAATTGAAGGGTTGATAAGATCATTTTGGTTCCACAAAATCAATCTAGAATGGAACAAAATTAACTCTAAACCCATGATTCGATAAGAATAAAACCGAATACCTTTTTGTTCGATTCAGTTTAAGGGTCTATATCACTTGTTGTAAACAGAAGAGTTAATAAATTAGGCAGACAAAAGATATAAAAGAAAAAAAAATATAAGATAACATATAATGTCTATTTGAAGTGACATAATATTTTTCTTGTTGGCTAACTAAGTATTGAGTATAAATATTAAATTTGGGTTGATTGAAGTTTTTCCATGAACTATTAACTCACTCTTGTTTGCATCATTAGTTTATTTATTTATTTGGTGCATATGAGAAACTACTACCCTTATAAATGGTATGCAATATCCTTGCAGTTAGCTTATTTAACATAATGGGAAAATTATGTTTTCACTCTCAAACTATTAGGATTTTATACTTTGCATGGTAACCTATGCATTGTATTCCAACAGCTATTAATTGTCAAATGACACTATTGTCTAAATATGGTCATCAAGAAAGAAGTATCATGTGAATTAGGTTATAACAAGGCACATTTGCCAATCAAATCTGACCAAAAAAAATGTGCATTGTTAACTTTTGGCAGTTTGAGCATGCAACATGTTAGTCCTAGTGATTTATGGTGTATCTTGGTGTGATATTCCTTTCATGAATTAGAGAATGGAAAATATATTTTTTTCTAAAATAAAAGATAATGAGACAATTTCTTTACTAATAAAGAAATATGTGTATTAAATGAGAGGAAGTCCCATTGCGTCAAATTAATGACTACAAAGTGGAAAACAACCTCAACCTCATTGTAAAGAACAATGTTTTGAATATCGTACCGGATGCCGTAACGGTCAAGGCACTAGAACGAAATATTTCGGTAATGGTACCGTTTCGGGATAGTCGATATGTAAATAAATTATATATATAAATGTATATATAAATTATATTTTAAAATAATAGTCTAAATATGAATAATTTATGTATAAATGCATAGATATATAAGTTATAAATAGTCTAGTCTGAATTGGGAGTAAAAAAATAAGCTTATAGTTTGAAAAAATGAAAAAAATAAAAATAAAAATTAAAGGCCGAAATATCGGCCGGTACACAAGCCAGTACAGGCCGAAATATCGGCCGGTATTTTGGCCGGTACGAAATGATAACTTTTCTGTACCGGTCCGGTGGCCGGTATGGAAAATTCCGGCCGTACCGGCCGGTACGGTACAGTATTTAATACTTTGGTAAAGAACCCATCAAGGATTTTCTTAGCTCCCGAAAATGATGCTATTTTGACATTTGTATTGAAACCCTATTTTCTTTTTCTAGCTTTTTTACCCCATTATAACCATATTGGCCTTTAATTTGTCTGAGGACCCTTTCTATTCTCTTCTCTCCGCCACACAACCTTGCATCCCTCTCTTCTTGGCCAGGAGAGAATGCCTCTCCACTAGTCTCCACACTCGATATATGCATCTCTTCTTTTGTTTTACTTGTCCTTATTGATTTTGGCCTTCAACTCTCCCACCTCTTTTGGGAGGTTCTCACTATCGATACCTAGGGGAGGATGAGTAGGCCTCCTCTTAACCTCTTAATGTTCATCTCTTGTTGGCACCATATGTTATCATATGTTTTTTTGGCTTTTGTTTTTTCCTTTTAATTAACTACAAGAGAAGAAGAATGTGACCAGGAAGTTGAGATCGGGAAATGACCAAACCTTGGTTTCCCTCTATATATAATCTATTGATGATGCAACTATGAAGTTTTAGGTTTATTGTCTTCTAATGGTGTCCAATCAAACTTGTAGATATCAACTCCAATTATGTGTCTTTGTGAAAGCTTCGCTTTGAGTGAAGAGATTGTGAAGGTGATGTATTAGGGCTAGCTAAGTCCCACATGTATTTTAGTAAATGGAAATAAGAGATTCAATAAAACTCTAATAAAAGCTCTATATATAAGTACTGGTCCATTATGTCTAGTGCAAATGTGGTTAGTATTTCCATGGGATGTGGGAAATGGTACATGAGATCATGTCTTAGAAATGTCATGTGGAATGAAGGCACTTCTCAACTCAATTCCAGAGGAGCATGTAAAAGTTTTAAGTTGGTGAGATTATAATACATCGTCTGGGTTGTTAAAGCTTCAAGTGATTATATAGTGTTTCAATTATAAGTTTGGAAAGCCTTTTATAGTATAAGACATATGCGATCTGTAGTGTTTTGCTAGTTAGAGAAAAAAGTTCTATTGTGAAGACTGAAAAGAGAAATAAAGAGAGGATCAAAGAATTGAAGCCATAGCACGTATCGGTAGGCCATAACTTTGGCTACATGTATCATATTCGTGCATATGACCCCAATTTAGAAAGCTCTTTTCGGCGCCCATGCTGTGGTCACTCAGCTGTTTTCCCCTTCAAATTTTCAATTTTAGATATTTTTTGCCTTTTATGATAATATTTCATTTCTCAGTTAGGAAGTGTTTTTGAACTTGATTTTGGGCCAGATTTTGGGCAGATTGTTTCTTTAATTACAAATTTATTTTTGGTGTGTTTATTGAGATTTTGTTAGTTTTGATAAAATTATGATATTTTTGGATTTACAGCTAATTCAGGCCGGCTTGTGGTTTGGTTGGACGATTTTAAGTTTTGATAATTTTTCAATTGAAAACAGAGTTGTTTCCTCTGTGTTTTGGATGAATCTTTTCTTTTCTATTCTGAGTATCTGTTAAGACTAACCACTAGAATTAATCTAAATTATGTTTGGCATCAGGTAGGGTCATAATCTTATGCTTTTGATCATGCCTTAATTATTGTGTGTGTGTGTACATGATATATATAGATTAAAAACTCATAATCATGTACATATCTCTAAAATTACAAACATCTTACCACTAAGCTAATAAAAATTGTGGCTAACTTATAACTAGCTAAGAGAATCCAATGAACAAAAAACTCAAAATGATCATAATATCATCAAATATTGAGTAGATAGATTTAAGAGATAATTGATTGATGTGTTTATGGTATCAAAGGATTTAATTAAACCTCCTGTAGTAGTGATCCTTTTCATGACCATATATATGTTGTTTTATATGTTTCCCATCTATATATTTCCCCTCAAGTTCTTTGTCCTTTACTAATATTTCTGTATTGTTTGCCCTAATTATCTTTTACAAGTACTGGCCGGCCGTGAGACTCATAATCTCATACACTTTATATGTTCCAGATGGTATTTTCTATAAGAAGCTAGTTGAGCACTTCATGATCAAAGATATAGCCTGGTTTGGATTCAAGAACCACTTCAACTCATCTCATCTCATTTACAACTTTTTCAAATTTTTACACAAAATATAATAAACAATTCAATTTTTTCAAATTTCAAAATAATAATAATAATAATAAATAATATTCTAACAATATTTGATTCTACTTTCAACTTTCTAAAACCATCTCATATATCTCATCTCACTATCCAAATCTCACTAAGTCTCCAACTACAATTAAGGTAATTCAGAGTACTAAAAACTGAAAAACAAGGTCTTGGTAATTTTGGTAAACAACCCTTTTGGCATGCATTTCATTAATGCTCTGTCTTAACAACTTGTCTTCCATGAGATCAATACCCTAATGGCAGAAAAACCATTCCAATTAGCTAGATTCAGCAGTTTTCAAGAACAAAAATATAGTTTCCCTTGTGTATAGTACTCTATATATTATTCAAACATGTTATTGATCTTGATCTCGATTACCCAGATGATTTATGGTATTAAAGCATATACTTTGGTTTGTATAGGTTAATTAATTGAGGACGTTATAACTAATACCCGGTATAGTACTTTGGCTTATAGATTAATGATAACATCATATACTACTACTTAAAAACTTACCCAAAAAATATAGATATTTCAGTTACATAACGGTTCACTAGCACTTGATCTCTCTCTCTCTCTCTCTCTCCCCCCCCCCCCCCCNTCCATTATTCCTTTTTTTCAATTATGCATTATACTTATGATCTTCATGTCTTAGTAATGCACAGCCTATCTCGATCTGTACATTCTTATTAAATCTAGTACCTCTCCACACACCATTATTTCAACTAGCTTAATTTTTAGAAAATTGGTAAACTAACACACTAGATCTTAACAATTTTGTACTAGGATTAATAGGTATTGACTGAAATATATTTAGGGAGAAAGAGAACTGGAAGAAAATGATCTAAAATAGATATTGCCATGCTTGTTTATTGCGTTTTGAACCTCCAAACAAAAGAGAGTACTGACTAAACCGATCTAGGAGAGGGGTTATGATATAAGAAACGCATGCATGATTTCATCATCGGTCTCCTACTTACCTGGAAACACATTCATTATAATTCAGTAACATCATTTTTGTTTCATCTAATTAACTTCTTGTTATCCAAACTGAAAACGAGTCCTACTATTTATAGAGAGTTCGTGGTCAAAGCTTGTCTAGATTTTCTTACTAGGGAGACTAGCTAGGGTAGATATACCCAGTGATAAAAGGATTAAGAGTCCCTTTATTCTGTTTTTGATTCCCTGGCCTATGTAATATCCCCAAAGTTGACATCCTAATTAATTAAGGCCATGGCTTTAACTATATCCTGCTCTAATTACGAATGCCCTGAAAGCAGATGATTTTTCTCTGAATCAAGCTGTGTAGATTCAAGCATATGCAGTGCGGCCAATCCCTAGGACCATCTACACAACACGCGCCAAGATTCCTAGTCTCTTGTCATTTACTGCCATGCAGACTATGTATATATATAGTGGACACCTGAATGGATAATATTGATTAACATATATACATATATTTTTTGAAGGAGAGGACAGATGAAAAGTTCTTGGAAGATAGAAAGTACTAAGGAATCGCAAGAAAGAGATATATATTTACATTATCAGCAAAATATAAGCTTCATGAGGTGCAGAAAATGTTCTGTATTATGCAATCTAAGGATTTTGTTGTCCAGAAAAGAAAATGAAATGGATCATATGGTTAAAATCATGATAGAGAAAGTACCAGAAAAAAGGAACAAACAGGAGTGTTGCAAAATGAAAAAAGGAAAAAATAAAATAAAATTACCAGACCTGGTGTTTGAAAACTCAAATAGCTTCCCAGTGCTGGAGAAGATTACAAGGCCAACTTCAGCATCACACAGGATTGCTAGCTCCTTTGCCTTTTTGATCAATCCTTTTCTACGCTTGGAGAAAGTAACTTGTCTGCTCGTTGAATTATCGATCCTTTGAATGGCGATCTTTCCTCTCCCCATCCCTGATCTGCTAGTGCTTTCTATATATATTAGGGTTCCTGCAACAACAGTACCCTTGACAAATAATTATTTAAAGATCATTAATCAACAGGTAAAGGCTGAAAGGGATTTAATGAAAAGCTTACTTAGTTGATCAGCAGCTCAACACTTAAAGCAAATTAACATTGATCTGATGGTCGTTTAGATTGGTGATTGAGATTTGTGTTGCATCTTTTTCATTTTCTCCCATCAAGAAGAGAAAATCTTGCAGGACTGGTAGTAGGGATTGAAGATAATAACTCCAAATGAATGTATTAATATATAGAGACCTAGTGTACTGGTTTGAGATATATTAGAAAATTACGAAATGGGGAGCTGTACGTATATTCATCCTTAAATTACTCGAGTATTTTAATGGCGCGCGGTGATGACACGTGGGACAAAAGGGTTACAATCCCAGGAACGTCTAACGTGCCCTAATTAACAAAAATTACCAGCCACAAAAGATTACTCTTTAATTAATTAATATGGTGATCACACACACACACACAAAAACACACTCACACATATATATTCAATTGTTTTTTAGATCTTTCAGCTTTCCTTTCCCACATCCTTTGGTGAGCAGCTGCTTGATGCAACTTTGGAAATCATGCAAGTTAATTCATGGACGTGGACGAGGACGATCGAGGCCGTATGGGAACTAATAATTTGGAAACAGGGCTATATATAATGGAATTTTACCGAGACAAAAACTCTTTAATTGTGTCCAAAGAAAAGTACTAGCGCTAGCTAGCCAATTAGTCTCGGTATTAATGGAGCTAATCGAATTAGAAAATTTAATTTCAACTACTACTATATGTGAACTTACATATAATATATACGTACGTATCCCATGCTATTTGAGTACTAGTCCTCTCTGGTCTTTTGCTAATTCCTAGCTAGCTAGATATATACTCACCATCCGTGTGATTGATTATCACTTAAATCGTGAGATTTGATTCGTAATATTCAAATTTTAAAATTTTTATTTTTAAATCAAATTATGTCATGTAAACACTTTATTAATTAAGTATGTTATCCATACCGGTTTATATATATAGAACTTTTCTAGATTTTGTATTCCATGCTATTTGAGTACTAGTCCTTGCTCTGGTGATCTTTTGCTAATTCCTAGCTAGCTAGATACTCACCATCCACGTGATTGATTATCATTTAAATCGTGAGATTTGATTTGTAATATTCAAATTTTAAAATTTTAATTTTCAAATCAAGTTATGTCATATAAGCACTTTATTAATTAAGTATGTAATCCATACTGGTTTATTTCATGAGCGATGTTGTTGTCAAAAATTTTTTGTTTGCAAACATCAAATTGTTTTAATTATCAAATAGAAAAAATGTAAACATAAGGAAAGCACATTTTTCATATATCCCAAATGGAGATTAATTATAATATTAATATGATGGTCGGACATGTATGCATGCATGCTCCTTTGTAGTTTTTATTGAATTTATGTTTTATTCCATGCATGAATTTGCCTTTCAACACTACAATCCCATTTATAATTTCAGTTCTTTTAGATACAGGCGATTTCACGGGAGAACCTACTCACTCCTCTGACGTGGCTGCCACGTCAGCGGTTGTTTTATATTAAAAAAAGAACAAAACAAAAAAAGAAAGCAGAAGAACAAGACGACGATGACAGAATTCCCATTTTATCCCAGATCCATCTTCCCGTTCGTCGTCTCCCCATTTTCGCACCCCATTTTGTGGGTCTGTCACCTCATAATTCAGGTTGTTTGGGATAAATCTACTATCTTGATTAATCTTTGGGTCTGGATCGATCCCTTATCTTGTACTCCTCCCGCTTGATTACTGTATTACAAAGAGGCTGATCTATGAAGTTTTGCTGCCCACTCAAGATCATGTTAACCTCTCCAGATTTAAGATCTTGAAACTTTCCAGCACTTTCTTGGAAGGCTTGGACATCTTGAGAATAACCTTCTATTGGAGATTCCATCAGATGGCAACCCAACCCATTCCACAACTCAGCTCTTCTCCTAATGCCAAGACGCATCGTTTTATTTTCCACCAGCCATGCCATGTCAATTCGTGCGCAAGGGGTGTGCGAAATTGACTAAATCTAGATTTTTCGTTATAATTTTCAAGAAAATATACCATTCTTGTAATTTTCCTCATACTTTCCATATATAATAACTCCCTCTCTTTTTCGGCATATATATATGTTTTCTGAAATTGATGCAAAGATAGAATGTAATTTGGGATTAAAATTTGCAAATTATTAATGTAATTTGGAAAGATGAACTAGTTGAGCAACAACTCAACCGATATGCACTTTTGTAGATGAACAGCTAGTTGAGCATGCAACATCTCAACCAATATGCACTTTTGTAGTTAAGTATAACAAAGGGAGGGATTTTGTACTTTGTGGCTTTATTTTCATTTCTCCAGACTTGTAATTTAAGTATGTCGATCATGACTACTGCAGTAAGATTATAATAAGAGAAGTGCTAGGTAATTTACAAAAAGATTTCATAAAATTAAAAAAACTCGCAAACTTATATATCTAGATCAGGCCATATTAGAAAGTCACTTCATGGTCGACATGTACCCGCCGGCAGGTGCCATTGTACAGATTGACTGGCACACGTGGACATGGAGGTCTAGATCGGTCACCATATATCCGCCAATCGAGGGGCGTCTTCCCACGCTTTTATCGAGCTTAGTAGCCGAATGGCAAGCAGTACTCCGTTCTTCCAAGCTGTAGGTGTACGTACGTGCGAGTTCTTGTCTGGCCAAAAATAGAGTACTAAGCTGCTTATGAGAAAATGGCAATATTATGGTATACAGGGAAAGTGTTATTAAATATATCGATTTAATATACAAAGTCTTATTGCTTTACTTTTTGCATTAAATATAGTTATTGTTGCACCCGATAATCATAAAGGTCTGGCGTGACTGTCTCCAAACACATGCTGTTTGCTATTGGCTTAGCCCACGTGGATGTGATTTCTCAAACCAATAAGATTCGATATGACTATGATATCGCTACCGTGGCCGCCCTTGAATTAAGGAGACATCAAGTCCAAGAAAATTAGGTCAAATTTTTATTACCTAGTCTTGGCCAACTGCATGCGAATTAACTTGGCCAGGTGTCAATCATCAGGAAATGATCGAAAGGTGATTTTGCGTACATTCCCACTCAGTTTATCATCCCAACAATGAATTGTGTCGCTTCACTGATCAGTCATTATACAAATTAAAAATTACATCTTTTTAGTTTGTGATGCAAATAGTAAGAAGAAAGCACATGAGCTTCATCATAACTTTTATTTCTCCTACGCATGATGCAAGGACGAAATTAGGTATTTATTTTTAATTAGTTATTTATTTTTTCCCTTTGAAATTAGGAGATGAATGTATAGTTGACAAAACTTTGGGTACCTGTACTAGTACTCATGTTGGCGTGCATTTTACACTTTAACCTGTCTAGCTCCTTCCATGCATGTTAGGGTTTGTCGAACCCTGATCTCTACATTCCAATTAATTCCCAAAAGTGATTACTCGTCATGATGTGCGACACCCATGTGCAGAATTACTAATTTGTATATGGCATTATATTCTTGATCGATGACAAACATCGGCAAGTTGCATCTTCAAAAACACATTTTTAAAAGAGCTAGCTCTAATATTCATGTTATAAAGAAGTGGAGTGCTACAGTCACAAATGGATTATATAAAAGTAATCCTACAAATTTACGTGATTTTATGTGATCCGTTAAATCTACTATAATTTAAAAATAACTTTATAATCTAAGAAATTACATCAAGTCATATCAGTTTGTGGGATTAATTTTGTGTAATCCCTTTGTTGTGGCTAAAGTATTTTTTCTGTTAAAGAAGTGTTATAGGCGTAAAAACATTTTATAAAAGTAAACTCACAAATTCATGATGTGGTTTTATACGATATAGTAAATCTACTTTACAAAAAAAATAACTTTACAATTTAACGTATCATATTAAATCACGTCAGTTTGAGAGTTTACTTTTGTAAAATTTCTTTGTGATTAAAGTATTTCTCAAATTTACTTGGAGAGTGCTAAAATTTCTTCTTTAATATATATATATATATATACTCTACTTCATATGGTGAAATTGGACGCCTAGCTGTTTGACAAGCAAATTAACAAGGATATGCAGCAATCAATCTAATTGCAAATATGAATCTTGCTATGTAAAGGAATGTAATTGCAGGTACGTGTTAAATTTCCTCATTGTTGTGTAGTAATTGTTGGGGAAAAAAAATCCTACCTTACAAGCATCAAGCTTGAAAATGCTGCTTTGAACTCTCTCCAAGTTTGCTAACTTTCAATGAAATAAAGATGGATCTCTTTATCAAGCACTCAAAGTTTCAAACAATATAAATTGACTAAGATTCAATACTCTAACAAGCTTGATATCCCTAAATTGGCTTCCAAATTAAGCTCTTTTGATTTATCTTTATCAAAATTATCCCGATTTCAAGATCAAACATAAAGAAATAAACACATAATATGAATCTATATTATTCAATTTAAAGATGGTATCAAACCAAATGAACGTAGAATAAGCATCCTTGGCACTCAAGAAAGAGCCAAAAAGAAAGAACATTGGTCCCCAGCCGCGAAAGACTCGAGCTGAGGATGTTGGAAAAAGAGGCTCATCAACTAAGCAAGAGGGCACACACTTTTGTGCAGCTGAAGTTGCTAATGGAACTGGAACGTGCCTAATTGTTATTGCAATTCCTCGGCATGGGCCTAGTTAGCTGTCTTTTTGGACCCAGTGTACGTATCTGGGTAGATGTTGGGTTGGGAGTGCCTACTGCGTAGGTTTTTCCATGTGTAAATATCGAAAACCGTAACTAGTACTGGGCCCCACAATTGGTCTGCTCTTTGTGTAAAGCTCGTTTAAATAATAAGGTGAGATGAGATAAAATGAGATAATTTTAGATGTGTTGATTAAAATATTGTTAAAATATTATTTTTTAATATTATTATTATTTTGAGATTTAAAAAAATTAAATTATTTATTATATTTTATTTAAAAAAATTGTAATAACGAGATAAGATGGATTGAAATTATTTTTATATCAAAAACCTTAAAATGATATCGACTAATAACTTTTACATTCACTACCACCGCAATATTATTATATCCACTGATAAATATTCCATAAATACCACCGGGCAGTGACTATCCTCTCCATTTTTTGTTCTTGTATGGTATAGATTTGCACCTTTTAAACTGTCACCTCATATCGAATTTAGAAATACTTCTCGGTTCAATTCTAACCATTACTTAATGATATATGAATATATATATATGTATATATATTTTCATAACCTAACACTAGTATCTTAACTGTTGATCTAATTTAAAGATAGGTGTCGATTTTTTTTCCCTTTTTTTAAAAAGAATATAAGATTGCATATTTTCAAAAATGATATATTTGGGATATTACCATATCACAATAGATGTATGTGACAATTATACAATGGTATTATGAGGATGAAGATGACGGGATGAACAAAAATAAAACTCCGGAAATAGGTAAATACTAAATACCACCACCATCATCAAGTCATTATTATTATGGGCTGTATCGTACTTATGGGTACGTGGGCTCTCAATAAAGCAAAAAGACAAAAACTTCTCGACTTCATAATTCTTTGTTCTACCTACAATAACCCCAGGCCCAATTCCAAGCTGAATTCATGGGCTTTGTTTTCCTTCCAAGGTGGTGGGCTTCGAATATACAGATGGTCGAACGCTTGTATCATATTCTACTTGAATTGTATAATGTTATAATGAGAACTCTTTCCATTCCTTTCCCGCCTGATTGCAGTATGTTATATATTATATAATTAATATTTGGAAAGGAAATCAAGTTTTTGCATTTTTCTTATTTTTCTTTATTTTGATAAGAACAACACATAATATATTTGAAAGAGATAAACTCTTACTCTTTATAATGATTTAACATGATTCTAATTGTATTGATTAGTATTTTTGGAGTATAGTTGTAATGACCCGGCCCATGATTACGCCCATGCCCAATAAATAAATCTAACCCGCCTGACTTTAAAAAACCCTTGCAATGCTATGGTTGCAACCCCATCATGAACAAAATGAAAATCGATCTCTACATGGTTACTTTGAGCATGGAAATACAAGTAATGTTATATGCAGTCATAGAGTGTGCAAACCTTGCGTACTACCTTTGAAAAAAATGGGGCCTACCTTTAAAAAGTGGGTTTTTTCACGTGGTTTCCAGACTTGTCAATTTTTTCAAAAGAAGTGTGAGAGGCATACACACCTTAGGATTGCAAAAATCATTTCTCTAGAAGACCGAGTTGGTAAACATATATGTAGCACCAATATTGTCACACCAGAGTACAACAGGTCACGAAGTAAATACTAAATAGAAGTGCTACAATTACAAAGAGATCCTATAAAAATAAACTCACAAATTAATATAGCTTTACACCACTACAATTCAACAGTAGTGTTGGCAAGGGATTTGTACTTAGCCTTTGTGCTTGAGCGGAACACAATTTGATGTTTATGGGAACTCCAAGAGATCAAGTTCTTGCCAAGAAATGCACAAAAAGCACATTTTGAGTATGGAGCCCAACACACAAGAAGGTCCAAAGCCTAAGAAGAAAAGCCCATCCCTCTTATAAAATGACACCATTTTTTTCATGGGAATCAAACCCTAAAAACTCTAATTTCTTTATTTCTTCTTTTTCCTTCTCTCTCTTTCCACGCCGTCTCCCCCTTCTCTTCCCGTGACTCCTCCTTTCCCTCCTGTAAGCTTTGTGCATAGTCCCTACATATCCAGCCACTCGCACCACATGTTGTCGAGATTCAGCCCCACTACTGTCATCTATAGCCACCGTCCACCTTGTCCAATATGGGCAAAGCATTGTGCCACCCGTGAAGGGGGCTTTCCGGCCTATAAATAGGCTGATACCCTTCCTCCTTTGACCATCTCTCTCTTCCCTCTGACGGCCTCACTCTCTCCATCACCTCCCCCTCATCTCTCGGCCTCACTCACCTATCTAAGATCACTCTTGTTCTCTGTTTCTATCTCCCATTTAGGGCTCCGCTGTCGCAACCCACCACACTCTAACACCATACACCACTGAGACCCTTCCCCTCGATCTCCATTTCCAATCATCACTCACTCTATCTCTATATATCTCTCTTCCTCTAAGAAAGCCCAACCTTTTGAGGGTTTGAAAACCCTAACCACAGCCGCCACCCCGCCATGCTACACCATCCACGATAGGCTTCCCTTCCTCTCAATCTCACTGTCTCCCTTAGACTTCCTTCCTCCCTCTCTCGCACTCTCTTTCTCTTCTTTTGCCCCTCTCTATTTCATCGTTGTCGTGGAAGTTGCGGCCACTATCTTGCACCTCTTGGTACCTTACAATCCCAGCAGCTTCTTCGCCTCGCTCTCTCATTTTTTTCCTACACTAAACACCCCTCATCTCTCTCGCTTTCTCTATGAGTCCTTGCCACCTCATCTTTAGTTGGTCAAACTCCCATACCTTTGCTACCTCCCACTTTCACTCCTTATCCCTCTATCCCTGTCACTCTCCACCAACCCCATTATTTCTCGGACTCGTAGCACTCTCCCTAAAATTTTAGGCTGCTGCCAACTCAACCTTTGTTGGCCTTACCTTTCGGATTTTCATTCGACCACATGATCGGAGTATAGGCTTGGAATCATAATTGTTGATTTTCAAAGAATTAGACAAATCTTTCATCCTCTTTGTCTTTCTATCGCGTTTAGTGTCTCTTTGTCCCAGCAACGCACATACACGCATTGTGCCTCTTTGCTCGAGATGCCCACGACTAGCAGCAAAGCTCAGAATGCCTTGATCATCCAACAATTTCCCATCTGCACTGTAAGTTATTCTATGGACAGACCTTGATGGAATTGCAAAATTATGTTCTATGTGGCTGTGTGAAGCGATGGGATTATTGTGCAGTTTGTGATGTATACATTTTTCATCACTTAATTGTTTGTTGAATTTTTACTATCTAATTGTGACTTATGTGTGTAAATTAAAATTTGTAAAATTGTTGGATTCTTATGTTATTGAATTTTTTGGTGTGTGTGTTTGTTTCACTACCCCAAGCCGAGATGAGACATTATCTCGATGGACCTCCTCTAGTCAATTGGAAGCACATAAAATTGAGTGACATCTCCTGAGTTGTCACCCAGGGATAATGAACTCGGGCAAGATGGTAATGCTCTCGGGTCGACGCCGTTACCTCTCTACTGGTGGAAGCTAGAGGATGCTTGGCCATGAACGTGTGGGTGAGGAACTATACATCGCTTGTTACGAAATCACATATAGTGTGATACCCCATATGATAAGGATAGTGGTAGGTGATGAATGGGATCTCACATTGCTTGGAAATGAAAAATTCTTGCGTTTTATAAGGTTCCAATGGGTTCTAATTGTATCATTGACTAGTCCTTTGGAGTATAAGCTATGTGGTTTGAGTCTTCCATTGGGGCGTTACAAATGGTATCAGAGCCTATCCTAACCAGAAATGTGGGACTTGAGCCGTGCCACCTAAAACGGACAGGCCTGACAAGGACGTCTGGAATTTAAGAGGGAGAGATTGTGATACCCTATATAATAAGGATAATGGTAGGTGGTGAATGAGATCCCACATTGCTTGAGAATGAAAAGTTCTTGCTCTTTATAAGGTTCCAATGGGGTTTCAATTGTATCATTAACTAGTCCTTTTGGAGTATAAGTCATGTGGTTTGGGTCTTCTATTAAGGCGTTACATGGTCGTTACCTGTGGTGTGGCTAAGGAAGGCAGAGTGTGTGAATGGTCTATAGGGGGGACCATGGTGCATATCTTAATAAAATTTTTATTTATAAAACATGATTTTTGGGTTTGTAATGTCTTCTGTGAAAGTTTTGGTGAATATATACTTGAGTTTGGTTTATTGGAAAATGTCAAATATTATATTTCCTTGTATTTTTCTTGTTTGCATAGTTTTTCTTTTCCATTTGCTTGCACTTTTGAGCGTTAGACTTAGTTCCACTTACTAAGATTTTTTGAAATCTCACTATGGTGGTCTTAGCTCCTCGAAATCATAGATTTTAATGCGGAGAATGAGTATGGTGATGGTTACGAGTATGGAGGTCCAGCTCCGCCAGAGAAGTGAGGATTGGGGTTACCGTTAATCCCTCATTGTAATTAAGTGTTGTTTTTTACTCTTTATAATTAAATTGGAGGATTGTAATATTCTTTTGTTTGTGGTTTGAAGAGTTGTGACTTATGGTTACGAGTTGTGGCTTATGGAAATTAGTAATATTCTTTTTTTAGTACTATTAGTTAGATTCTAATTACAACTTTTTTATTTTCCGCTACAAATTAATTATACACATTTATGGAGCAATTGAGCATATACTTTATTTTCACATTGTGCAAGGCGTGTATGACTCAAGTAGTCAACATTCTAGCATCGCAGTTGCTGCCAAATCCCAAGCGAGAGCTGGGGTGCCACATCGAGCAACGTTAGTTAGGTCTCCCCGCCTAGTCAATTAGCCAATTACCTTTTGCTTTGTCTTGAACCCAAGAGCGAGTCAGGCTATTGTCCAAACAGTTAAGATAACGTATAAGGGCTAACCGTTGCATGCTAATATTTAAGGTCCACTATTATTAATGTTTTGGTATGTGTTTTTTTTTTTTCATAAACTGCAACACATTTCATTACTTCAAACAGTCATATACAAAGCATTTCAAAAACAACCAAGTGCTCTATCACAGAAGGACCCTCTTCTAACCAAATTTTACAACCATCCATAGATAAAGCTTGCTTTGCTAACAAATGAGCTACCCCATTACTAGATCTACGGTTAAAAGATGTTTTCCAATGTAACATAAGTTTGAATTGAAAAACTGCTTGACATCCTCTAGCACTTGCCCATACTAGGTCCAAAGTTCTTCATCTTTGTTTACAACATTCACAATTACTTGAGCATCTCCTTCAAATTGCACCTTATTAAGGCCTAAATCAGAACACAATTGCACAACTTTCCTCAAAGCTAAACTCTCAGCCATTGCAGAATTTGATACTAACTGTACTTGATCACTACAAGCTGCCACAATCTAGCCTTCCCAGTCTCTGATAATTACTCCCAGTCCAACAAGCTTCTTTTGATCATCAATAGCAACATCAAAATTTGCTTTAAAAATCCCTTCTGCTGGCTTCCTCCACCTTTGTAGGTCTGTTCCTTCTCCTCCTTCAGCAACTAATCTCCCACCATTACTTTCTTGAGCTTCTTTATATTCCTTTCGCTTTAATAAAGCACCTTTGACTACCTGTGAAGGGTTAAGAAACAAGTTATCAATTAGATACTTATTCCTTCGATGCCAAATACCCCTCAAGATTGAAGAAGTTTCCTCCAACTTTTCTTTATCTAGATGGCTGCATAGCTTGTCCCATAGATCCTGAAAATTATTTCCAGTGATAGTCCACTTCTGCATAACACTACCAAATTCAGTCCAAACATAATTAGTTGCAGGACATTGCCATAACACATGCATAATAGTCTCTTTAGCATTACCACATATCGAGCATTTAGAATCTTCACAAATCTGCCTCTTACACAATGATGCTTTAGTAGGCAAAGCATCATTGTTTGCTCTCCACAAAAACTGCTTAATCACATTTGGGACTTGCAAATTCTATATTTTTCTCTATTTTTCATCAACATTTTCCTGTTTGAGCATTCTCCCTTGTTCTTCCTACTTTTCTCTTGCAACATATAGTAAGCACTTCAAACAGAAAATTTCCCCTCCTTACTCCAATTCCAAACCAGTTTGTCTTCCCCCTAACACTGATAGGTAAATTACAGATCATTGCAGCCTCTTCTTCATGAAAATAGCTTGGATAGTCTCTTCCTCCCATTGATGAACCTCCTCTTCAATAAGATCAGAAACTTTAGCCTCAACTCCAAGAGATGAAATTGGAGATTGAACACTGAAAGTTGAGGGCTTTGGCAATCACTTGTGTCCCCATATGCTAATCTGTTTTCCATTACCAACACGCCAAATTAATCCTTGCCATCCATTTGCTAATTTGAAACTTGCCATCCATATGCTTCTCCAAATGAATGATGGGGAATTACCTGACTTTTCATCAAGAATACTCTCTTTGCTGAATTATTTACTTTTGAAAACCTTGGCAACTAAAGAATCTGGATGCTGCAGAACCTCCAACTGTTTTTTGCAAGCAGTGCTAAATTGAAATCTTCTAAACCTCTAAACCCCATCCCACCCTAATTCTTAGCCTTTCCCATAAAACTACAGCTTTTCCGATGCACCCTTCTCCTACCTTTTTCCCCCCACCAGAAGTTAGCCAACATGGCAAAAAGTTTGTGACAAAGCCTCTTAGGAAGTTTGAAAACATTCATTGTATAGGTTGGAATGGCTTGCAAGACAGCTTTTATTAAAATTTCCTTACCAGCAGTAGTTAAAAACTGTTCTTCCAACAAGAAATTTTGCTCCATATACGATCTTTAATGCATCTAAAGGAATTATACTTAGACTTACCAATCATAGATGGCAATCCCAAATGCCTTTCATAGCTTCACTTGCTACTGGCCCTACTTCATTTACAATCTGTTGCTTAAAACTTGCAGCTGTGTTTGTACTGAAAAATACTGAAGTCTTGTTCCTGTTTAACTTCTGACCAGATGCTAATTCATATGTCCTTAAGAGATGTTGTAAATTATCCCAATCTAATTTTCTTGCTCTGCAAAATAAGACACAGTCATCTGCAAAGAGCAGATGACTAATTCAACGTCGATGTGTTGACACTGTTATATATGCCGGCGAAGAATCTGCTTATAGTTTTAATGAAGCTCCTTCACTACATTGCATGCATATCAAACTTGGGTTAATATACTTAGTTTTAATGAAGTTGACAACATTTTTTTGATGCATATGAAACTTGGGTTAATATACTTAGTTATAATATTGCATGCTTTGGCATCGAAGAATGAGTCCTGCTCCACCAATATTCGTGGATCATGTAGATCATGAGTACTAGATTACTAATATATATCTTTTCACAACTGAATTGCACTTGAAATAGATCCAGATGGAATCATTAATTCTTGAATCGGCAACAAAAATTTCTTTTCTTTGACGTGATCAAACTTGTCAAAATTATAATATCTCACTACAACAAATATGGGCTTTTCCCACAAATTCTTTTTCCAAGATATGTGATCGTGGAAAATACTGTGCTGATGACACAAAACTATTTGTGAGAGAAAAAAACAAGCTTTTTGCCATGAGATCAGGTCGGCAAGTAAAACTTTTTGGGAAATAACTTTTTGCGACGACATAAACGTTTTTTTCGGCGATAAAGAATTGCTGCAATTAAACTTTCCAGAAATAGTACTTCCCTTTCGTGAGTAATTAGTTTTTTGCAACAAAGTTATTAGCTATTTTCGGTGGCGCTTTATTGCCGCAAATAATCTTGCCTGCCAAACTTTTTTAATTTTGGGTTTTTAGTATTTGCAACGAGTCAACGAGATTATTAGTTTACGGTGATAAATACGCGTTGCAAATAATAATAAAATTAAATATGGTCTTTTCTCACGAAAATTGTTCATGAGAACAAAAAAAAAAAAAAAAAACCTTTTACCGTGAGATTACGTCGGTGAGTAAAACCATACTTTATGGGGGGAAAATGTTTTTGCGGCGAAAACATTTGTGGCGACGTTTTCTCGCCGCAAATTAGTTTAATCTTCATCGTCATACCAATTTGAAGACCTAAGATAAAGCGCCTAAATTAAAACCTCACTCTCTCTTTTCCCCCCACTTCTCTTTTCCCTCTCTCTCCTCCCTCCCCCTTGTAGCCGACGGAACCCCTCCCCTCTTCCCTCCCTTCTCCTTCGGCAACAACCAGCCGCTGGTCACCACTGCAGCGCTACGCCACCACCACCTTACCAGCAACCACCCTCGCCGAACCCAGCCTCCCCACTATGCCTCTATCTCCCTCTCCTCCTCTCCCGAAACGAGTCTCCTTCCCCGAAACGAGCCTCCTTCCCTCTCGGCTTCTCCATGTTGCTGTCGCAACCCGCACCCAAGCCACCGTTGTTCATTGTCGACGGCATTGACAACCCCAGCTCGTAGGCTCCCTCCATTCATCCCCCAACTCCCCCACTATCTCTCCCTTCCCTGTAACCCTCTCTTTCTCTCACAGGTCTCCACCACCCAGATTTGCCGCCAAAAGCCCACCTCTTCTTCTCTTCTCCTTGTTGCATGTGGAAAATTAATAAGCATTGTTCATGTGGACGTATGATGAATAGGGACAAATTAAATACGTGATTGCCATGTTGATCATTGCGAGGGGCCGAATTTTTTAGAGTTAATTGGAATAAAAGATATATATATATATATTATATTAAAAAATGCCATTACTAAAATGATAAAAATAAAAGAAAGTAATTATAGAAGGAAAAAAAAATAGAGAAACGCCAAAACCTAAATGTTCATCCCGGCCACTTCCATCTTAATTAGTATATACGCTAATTAATTACGTGACACTGCCAACTTTTGAGTTTTTTTTTTTCTTTTAAAACAGATCTTAGTTACCATAGACTTAAGAGTACAGTACCGCGACGTCGATATTATAAGGATTCGATGACGTTGGATCATATGACATAACTCAAAAAAATAAATAAGTGCGAGAAAACAAATTAGTCTCAACGTTAATTAGCAAAAATACTCTACAAATTAAGTCGACATGTACATGCATACAACTCATGTAATTTATAATTGGCCAGTGAGCCTAAAATAATACAGCTTGTAAATATACACATAATAATAATTAAAAAATGATATATATGTAGATGTATACTTTTAATCCTTTTCGAGGAAATGATTAATTAAAAATGGAGAAAATATTTTTTTTGCCTATAGTATGTTAATGTTGGCCTATATAGCAGAGTACTACTACAATTATCACTGCAAGAAAAATGAGTTTTTGTAACCAATTTATTGTAACCAAAAGACTATTTGTAATTAATTTTAGTTGCAAATAGTCATTTCGCTGTAATTAACTGGTCGCAAATAAGCAGTTTTCTTGTAGTGTATATATGTCCGACTGAATAAAATGTTTATTCATGAAGTTCATTTTCAAGCTGATTACCTAGCTTTTGGTATATATGGTTGCTTATAATTAAATTAAATTCATGCATGGGAAGTAGTACAAGTGTGATATAAAACGAAGAAAAGCTAGAAACAGAAAAAGGATGGATTTAAAATCATCATGACAACATGAATATCTAACTATATATATACAGGTCCAATGTTATTAATGTGAATATCAAATTATAAATCGACATGATATTGTAGTACTTCAATTCTATGTCAATGTTAGCCTCTATTATAATCAGCCTGAGTGATTTCGTGAATTTTAAAGATCATTTTTCAAAATCGGAAAAGATCTTACGTTTACCTCAGCTTAAGATTGTTGTGATCTGATTACGCCCAAAGAATAACGCGGTAGTTGTAGTACAGCTTTGGGGTGTCGATTCCACAGAGAGACAAATTAAAAGAATAGTAGAATAACACAAAGAAACTAAGAAAAAAATATTAAGTGATCAATGGAAAACAAAGTTAATTTTTAAATGTAAATTAAAGTGAAGCAAAGTGATTAACAGAAGAAGTACTTAAATTTGACAAACAGTAGAGCGTTAGGAATCCCTTGCACAAATCCGGTATTTTAATTATTCTTGATTCATTGGATAACTCAATTGGAAACTCAATTCCCAAAATTTCCAATCGGAAGATATAGATTTATAAACCAAGATTAAACCAAATGTAACCCTATGAAGAATCATTCACCACTTTTAAAAACGTAAATTATTATCACTATTGAGAAAATCCAACGACGACAATATACTCAAGAAGCGATATTGCAGCAAAGAATTAAATCAATATAGATAAATAATTGATCCAAACATAATCAAAGAACTAATCCATTCAATAGAAAAAGCATGACTGAATCCATAAACAGAATAAATTCTATGATTATTTGGAGAAGAGAACATCAACGATGAATTGAGAATGATAAAACAAAAGAGTTTTAGTAATTGAAAATCAAATACATAAATCAAAAATAAATTACAAATACCATCAAATGTGCAAGTTCATCCCTAGCCCTACTTGAGAATTTAGTTACCCATAAATATAATGGACAACAAAAATCTCAAGAGAAAGGTAAAGCAAACGGTAGACATGAGAATTAAATTGCTCCCTTCTTCTCCCCTTCAGCCTCCTAATGATCTCCTTATATAGGGTAGAAAAGAAACCCTAATATCTTCATGATTCCCACATAGAAAACTCGCCTAAATCTTAGGACTTATCTTGGCAGCCACATACGTACTTCAGGAATTCGAATTTGGAAATTTGTATTAGAGACAAAGTCGTAGCCCTTTAAGTTAGCTTTCCAACGCATCTGGAATCGAATCAATCCGATATGTGAGTAGAAAGTTACGTTCGAAATACTAAAGTATATCCAAACAGTCTCCTATAGCATGTTGGACTCTGACTATTTCTCTTGTTCCGAATTACTCTTAAATCCCATCATTATCCTTATTTGAAGAGTCCTACACTCATTGAAAGTTCTTAGGTTGTTCCAACTCTTGCCCATTTGAAAGTCCTTTGGATTTGACTGGGTCTTTTTGACTTACTCTTTTATAGTCCCTGAAATTAAACATAAAAATCTGCTTAGGAGTATCTCAAAATAAATAGAAACTCAATTCAATAATACACATTAATTCCTATAATTTCTATTCACATTTTAGCATTATAGTCCAATAATAGGATATTTAGAGTGTACTTTCGTACACTCATCACACCCCCCAACTTACTCATTGCTAGTCCCTAGCAATTTTCATGCCAAGACGTCGAGATAGACCAAATAAAATTATACACAAAGGCCACCAAATCACACTTTCCAGATTCACATATCAAAGCAATCTTAGGAATTCAATAACCCTATCACAAGCAATCCACCTATAGCAATCCACAGAGTGTGTATGTGTTCCAAACTATATCCATCTAACCAGAAGTCTTGACACATGCAACATTAAGAACATCTCAAGCGAAAGGTTCAACTCCATAACTCACGGGTATAAAAGTGTTTCGTGTGAGGATTCTCTCTATGGAGTTGACAATGGGTGTACACACACTCTCATGGGCAATTAGGCAATTATGTACAAGCAACAAGCAAACATTGATCTTATGATAGGAACACTAATAAATGAGACTTCCACCACTCTTTCCAAAACCTTACTTAGGATCAGAACGGTCAACACAAAAGGTTGTAATGTGGCTTGGGTTCGGGGCTATATGAAAGAAAAGGATGAAAAGGATTCAAAAACTTCCAAGTACATACAAAGGGAATCTTATTAAACCTCTCAATAAACCACATTTCTCACTTGATGTACTCTCCAACTTTTCAAATCATTGACTATTGCCTCTTTTTCTTTTTCTTTTCCTTTTCTTTTCTTTTTTTTTTCTTTTTTTTTTTACTTGGTGAACAATTATGTATGTCACCCTGGTATTTTGCTATTTGTACCCAAACCATGGTATTTTTACCTTTGAAACTCACTCACTTGAACATCTTGTAACTCATGTTCTTCCCCTTTCTCTCTCTCCTTTTATTTTTCTGTAGAAAAGATAAAAATTCCACATCTAGTACACACTTGGAAGTAACAAGGGTAGGAAAAATCAGTGTATAGGTTATACTCCAATGTGGAGAGGTATGGATGATGTGGGCATATGAAAACAAAAAGCTACATGTGTTTATTGGCTCAAAGTTGGCTACTAAGGGTTTAAGATGGAAAGGGTTAGCTTGAAAGGCTCAAACGTTGATCCTAAGTTGACCTTCGTCATATCCCAAGTATATCCACCATCTTACCACAAACCATGTAATGATATTCTCAAAAGAAGTTTCCAATTCAATAGATCAATGAATGCTTATCACAATTTACTGCATTTGTAGGCTCTCAATCCTCTCCAAAACTCACATGAATGCTTAAGCAAAAGAGTTCTCTAGTTACATGTGTCAAACCACTATCTTACCACAAAGTTTGGATGAGTGCATTAGGGGTTCTGTGAATGCTTCAGCAAAAATGATTATAGTGGGTTTGGTGAATTCACGAAGATGACTATGAATGAGAATGAGTACACATGTGAAAATGATGCACGTGTGATGCAAATTAAAAAATTTTGACACATGAAAATATGCCACAGAGTTTCAACAAGCATTTTAAATATTGACTTTGCACCACCATCCCCCAACTTAAATGAAACATTGTCCTCAATGTTTAAGAATCAAATTTGAATGGGGAGTAACTAAAAAGGGTAGAATACACCTGATGAGTGATGTGAGTAGCTTGCTAAGCACCAAGGATGGTAAACTGAAATGACAAAATAAAACTAACCTGCAAACAAAAACAAAGAAAACAACAGCAAACAAAAAGGAAAAGAGAGAAAATAAGAGAAAACAAAACAAACAAAACAAATAAAGAGAAAAAGAAAACATACCTGCGTCGTGTGGTCAAGGTTGATAGACCGGATCCACAAGTGGAATGTCTTCCACTTCCGGAACTTGCCTATCAATTAATACTTTAAGGCGTTGACCATTTACTTTAAAGATCCGACCATCTTTAGGATCCTCTATTTCTACCGCCCCATTTGTAAAAACATTCTTGACTATAAAAGGGCCGGTCCACCTAGACCGAAGTTTTCCTGGATGCTTATGGAGTCTAGAATCATATAAGAACACTCTATCATTAGGTTTAAACGTTTTTCTCAAAATATTTTTATCATGAAACGCTTTCATTTTAGCCTTATAGATTCTAGAGTTCTCATAAGCATCATTTCTCAATTCCTCTAACTCGGTCAACTGAAATTTTCTAAACTTACCTGCTTCTCCCATGTCAAAATTGAATTGCTTGATTGCCCAATAAGCTCGATGCTCGAGCTCCACAGGTAAGTGGCAAGGCTTTCCAAAAACAAGCCTATAAGGTGACATGCCTAAGGGAGTTTTGAAAGCTGTACGGTAGGCCCAAAGCGCATCAACTAGTCTCAAAGACCAATCTTTGCGATCCGGGTTGACCGTTTTTTCTAAAATTTGTTTAATTTCCCTGTTTGCAAGTTCTACCTGTCCGCTTGTCTGAGGGTGGTAGGCAGTAGAGATCTTATGTACCACTCCATATTTTTTCATCAAAGCCTCAAAAGAACGGTTGCAAAAATGTGTACCCCGATCACTAATGATAGCACGTGGTGTACCAAATCGAGATAACACATTTTCTTTGAGAAATTTAATTACCGTCTTATTATCATTACTCCTGCACGCTGCTGCCTCTACCCATTTTGACACATAATCTACTGCCACAATAATATATTGATATCCAAAAGAAGGAGGAAATGGTCCCATGAAATCGATGCCCCAACAATCAAAAATTTCAATCACTAAAATTGGGTTTAAGGGCATCATATTACGACGAGACATAACTCCTAATTTTTGACACTTTTCACATGAGCGACAATAGATGTTTGCATCCTTAAACAAGGTGGGCCAATAAAATCCACACTGCAGAATTTTTGCAGCGGTTTTCTTCATTGAAAAGTGGCCCCCACAAGCTTGGGAGTGACAAAATTCCAAGACGCTAGCAATCTCTTCATCAGGGATGCAACGCCTTAAAATTTGGTCAGGGCAGTATTTGAAAAGAAAAGGGTCATCCCAATAGAAATTACGTACCTCAGTCATGAACTTCCTTTTGTCTTGAGCGCTCCAATCCACTGGTATCTCACCTGCAACCAAATAATTCACAATATGAGCAAACCATGGTAGAGAAGTAATAGAAAGCAAATGCTCATCAGGAAAATCATCCCTGATTGGTAGGTGGTCAGAGGTGTCCTCAAATGTGAGCCTCGAGAGATGGTCAGCCACTACGTTCTCCACTCCTTTCTTGTCTTTGATGGTGATGTCAAATTCCTGCAAAAGTAAAATCCACCGTATTAGTCGCGCCTTAGCATCCTTCTTTGTAAGAAGGTACTTAAGGGCTGCATGATCTGTGAAAATAATAATAGGAGAACCAATCAAATAAGCACGAAACTTATCCAAAGCAAACACTACAGCTAGCAACTCTTTTTCAGTGGTGGAGTAATTCATTTGAGCACTATTTAGAGTTCTACTAGCATAGTAAATGACAAAAGGCTTCCCCTCCCTTCGTTGTCCAAGAACAGCACCTACAGCAAAGTCACTAGCATCACACATGATCTCAAAAGGTAAAGTCCAATCAGGTGACTGCATTA
Source organism: Pterocarya stenoptera (assembly GCA_003123785.1). Lineage (NCBI taxonomy): Eukaryota > Viridiplantae > Streptophyta > Magnoliopsida > Fagales > Juglandaceae > Pterocarya > Pterocarya stenoptera. Next base: position 178,991 of record QEOT01005682.1, on the reverse strand, counting down.
TAGGTGCTGAGGTAAGCTTGCCAATTAGCGTTTTAAAGGCCTCTTGACAAGCTTGTGTCCACTCAAATGGGGCATCTTTAGCTAAGAGGTCACATAATGGCCTAGATATGGTGGAAAAATTCTGTATAAACCTCCTGTAAAAGCCCGCATGACCAAGAAAGGATCTCACATCCTTTACTGTCCTAGGCGTAGGCAACTTTGAAATTAATTCAATCTTAGATTGATCAACCTCTATCCCCCTAGAAGAAATAATATGCCCTAAGACAATACCTGAAGGTACCATAAAGTGGCATTTTTCCCAATTCAAAACCAAATCCTTCTCCTCACAACGAGTCAATACTCTCTCTAAATTCAATAAGCATGCTTCAAAGGAAGATCCAAAAACAGTCAAATCATCCATAAAAACTTCCATGCAATTTTCAACCATGTCACTAAAAATACTCATCATGCAACGTTGAAAAGTAGCAGGTGCATTACACAATCCAAATGGCATTCTACGAAAAGCATAAGTACCAAAAGGACAAGTGAAAGTGGTTTTTTCCTGGTCTTCTAATGCAATTTCAATTTGATAATAACCAGAATAACCATCCAAGAAACAATAGAAAGGATGACCAGCAACACGCTCAAGAATTTGATCAATAAAAGGGAGAGGAAAATGGTCTTTTCGAGTGGCAGAATTCAATTTTCTGTAATCAATGCACATCCGCCACCCAGTCACAAGTTTTGTAGGGACTAACTCTCCCAGGTCATTTTTCACCACAGTAACACCTGACTTTTTAGGAACAACCTGTGTAGGACTTACCCATTTACTATCAGCAATAGGATATATGATTCCCGCATCTAAAAGTTTCAACACTTCATTCTTCACCACTTCTTTCATAGTGGGATTAAGCCTACGCTGGGGGTCTCTACGAGGGCTAGTTCCCTCCTCCAAATTAATTTTATGAGAACAGACCAGGGGACTAACACCTTTTATATCGGCAATGCTCCAACCTAAGGCTGACTTATGCTTACTTAGGGTCTGAATTAATTTCTCACCTTGAGACTCAGACAACTCAGATGAGATAATAACAGGAAAAGTATCACCTGGACCAAGGAAAGCATGCTTTAAACCCTTAGGTAGAGGCTTCAAATCAACTTTGGGTGCTTCCACACTTGAAGGAATTTGTTTTGCACTTCTCTCAGGCAACTCCTCAAACTTCGGTTGCCATGCCCGAGTGCCATAATCTTGAGTTCTATAAAAAATATCACAAATATCAACTACATCAGATGGATCACTGATAGGATCAAACTCAGAATTAACAAGAAAATACTCAAGGGGATCAAAATCATGAGCTATAGAAACTCCCCTATCCATGAGTGAGTCAATCATGTATATCTGGTGGCTCTCATCATCATCTTCTGGCTGTTTTGCAATATGGAAGATATTCACCTCAAGGGTCATGTTTCCAAAAGACAACTTCATGAGCCCATTCCTGCAATTAATAAGAGCATTAGCAGTAGCAAGGAAAGGCCTACCTAAAATCAAAGGAATTTTAGAAGTAGTATCAACAACAGAGCTAGTGTCAAGGATTAGGAAATCAACAGGATAATAAAATTTGTCAATTTGAATTAGAACATCCTCTACCACACCCCGGGGTACTTTGACTGAACGGTCAGCCAATTGCAATACCACAGTGGTTGGTTTGATTTCTCCCAACCCCAACTGCAAATAAATAGAATATGGCATTAGATTCACGCTAGCTCCTAAATCTAGCAAAGCTTGCCCAAACTCATGATTTCCAATGCTGCATGCAATGGTTGGACAACCAGGATCTTTGTACTTGGGAGGAATCCGCTGCTCAATTAGAGCACTCACTTGCTCTGTTAGGAATGCAGTCTTCTTCACATGGTGTTTCCTTTTAACTGTACACAAATCCTTGAGAACTTTTGCATAAGTAGGCACTTGTTTAATCACATGTAAAAGAGGAAGATTGATTTTTACCTGCCTTAGATTCTCTAGGATTTCATTGTTAGGATCCATAGTTCGCTTGCTTGATTTTAAAGCTTGAGGGAATGGTACCTTAATAGGACTCTTTGTCAGCTCTGGTTCCTTGGGCAACTCGGCATCACTATTATCTTGATCCTTTTCCACATCCTCTGATTTGTTCGTTGTTGGGATGTGTAATGACTTACCACTTCGTGTCACAATGGCATTCACATCCTTTAAATTCTCTTGCGCCATGTGTTGACCACGGGGTGCGGATTGAGCTTGAGAAGGGAACTTACCTCGCTCATTCACACTTAAGGAGCTCATCAATTTGGACACTTGGCTCTTTATCTCCTTATTTTCTTCCACAACCTGCGTAATCAAAGATTCAAACTTTTGGTTAGTCTTACCCTGTGCTTCAATAAAAGCATGCAAAGTGTCTTCTAAAGGACTCCTAGAAGATGAAGGTGCATGATATGGTGCAGGATATGATCTAGGGGGTTGTGCAGGCTGCTGGTTTTCAGACTTCCAGCTAAAATTGGGGTGATTGCGCCACCCCGGATTATAGGTATCAGAGTAAGGTGTAAAAGGCTTCTTGTACATACCCAAGGCATTACATTGTTCCTCATACACCCCTCTCATCTCAGCAAGTGTGTGACAGTCTTGGGCGAGGTGATCTACCCCGCCACACACAAAACATGGTCCAAAAGACTCTGCATGATTAGCCACGTGTGTTGGTTTCAAGTCCTTAGTCTTTAATACCTCTAACTCCCTAGTGAGCATCTCAACCTTTGCCTTTAAGTTATCCTCTTCCCTGAGATGGTAAATTCCACCACCATTTAGGTTTCCTGCAGGTCGTGACCTATTTGTGCTCTCAGTAGCACTAGGTCCAGTCCAAGTATGAGCTTTTTCAGCAAGCTCATTGAGATATTCTATGGCCTCATCAGGATCTTTTTGTAGGAACTCACCATTACACATCATCTCCACAAATTGGCGCTCTCTATATGTAAGTCCCTCATAAAAATAGCTCACTAAGCGCCAATTCTCATACCCATGGTGAGGACACATACTCAACAACTCCTTAAATCTCTCCCAAGACTGATACAAAGTCTCACTATCCTTTTGTGCAAAGGTGGAGATTTGCCTTTTTAAAGCGTTGGTCTTATGTTGGGGAAAGTATTTATTAAAGAAGACTTGAGTCATCTCACTCCATGACCCAATAGATCGGGGTCTTAGTGAGTATAGCCAACTCTTAGCTCTATCCTTCAAAGAGAAAGGAAAGAACTTAAGTCTCACAACGTCATCAGTTGCATTGTGACTATGAAAAGTCGCAACTACTTCCTCAAACTCCCTAATGTGCACATATGGATTTTCATTTTCCAAGCCATGAAAAGTAGGGAGTAACTGTATCATCCCTGTTTTAAAATCCAGTTGGCGAGTATTAGCTGGAAACATGATGCATGATGGTGTGGCTGTGCGTGTAGGGTGGAGGTAATCCTGAAGAGTTCTAATGGGTTGATCTTCGTGTTCACTCATTTTTTCAGGACTAGATGGATTGTCAAATAAAGGATTTAAAAAGTTTGATCCTGACTCTAGCACAGGCCTATAAGCAAATCTACCCAAAGCGTCTCTATATCTATGCATGCAAGGTAACAAAATAATTAAAAGAAAAAAAAATGCAGCAAGCAAAAAGAAGGAACGAAGTTACCGCCTTTACAAACTGCTGAAAATAATCTAGCAATTCTTTTACCGTCTCCCCGGCAACGGCGCCAAAATTTGATTACGCCCAAAGAATAACGCGGTAGTTGTAGTACAGCTTTGGGGTGTCGATTCCACAGAGAGACAAATTAAAAGAATAGTAGAATAACACAAAGAAACTAAGAAAAAAATATTAAGTGATCAATGGAAAACAAAGTTAATTTTTAAATGTAAATTAAAGTGAAGCAAAGTGATTAACAGAAGAAGTACTTAAATTTGACAAACAGTAGAGCGTTAGGAATCCCTTGCACAAATCCGGTATTTTAATTATTCTTGATTCATTGGATAACTCAATTGGAAACTCAATTCCCAAAATTTCCAATCGGAAGATATAGATTTATAAACCAAGATTAAACCAAATGTAACCCTATGAAGAATCATTCACCACTTTTAAAAACGTAAATTATTATCACTATTGAGAAAATCCAACGACGACAATATACTCAAGAAGCGATATTGCAGCAAAGAATTAAATCAATATAGATAAATAATTGATCCAAACATAATCAAAGAACTAATCCATTCAATAGAAAAAGCATGACTGAATCCATAAACAGAATAAATTCTATGATTATTTGGAGAAGAGAACATCAACGATGAATTGAGAATGATAAAACAAAAGAGTTTTAGTAATTGAAAATCAAATACATAAATCAAAAATAAATTACAAATACCATCAAATGTGCAAGTTCATCCCTAGCCCTACTTGAGAATTTAGTTACCCATAAATATAATGGACAACAAAAATCTCAAGAGAAAGGTAAAGCAAACGGTAGACATGAGAATTAAATTGCTCCCTTCTCCTCTCCTTCAGCCTCCTAATGATCTCCTTATATAGGGTAGAAAAGAAACCCTAATATCTTCATGATTCCCACATAGAAAACTCGCCTAAATCTTAGGACTTATCTTGGCAGCCACATACGTACTTCAGGAATTCGAATTTGGAAATTTGTATTAGAGACAAAGTCGTAGCCCTTTAAGTTAGCTTTCCAACGCATCTGGAATCGAATCAATCCGATATGTGAGTAGAAAGTTACGTTCGAAATACTAAAGTATATCCAAACAGTCTCCTATAGCATGTTGGACTCTGACTATTTCTCTTGTTCCGAATTACTCTTAAATCCCATCATTATCCTTATTTGAAGAGTCCTACACTCATTGAAAGTTCTTAGGTTGTTCCAACTCTTGCCCATTTGAAAGTCCTTCGGATTTGACTGAGTCTTTTTGACTTACTCTTTTATAGTCCCTGAAATTAAATATAAAAATCTGCTTATGAGTATCTCAAAATAAATAGAAACTCAATTCAATAATACACATTAATTTCTATAATTTCTATTCATATTTTAGCATTATAGTCCAATAATAGGATATTTAGAGTGCACTTTTGTACACTCATCATGATCCACCTATTTAGTAGTATTAATTAAGGCAACCATTGGATTCTAAAACTTAAGGTTGTCACTATAATTTGTTTGTTTTGTATTTCACGTCAGTTTTGTTGAAGACATTGCCAAGACCATCCAACTCCTCCCCTAGACCATCGCCAAGACCGTGCCGATCATAGTCCGGCCCACTCTTGTCTCACATGAGTAGCTTTAAGGAAGTACCTCTCCGACTTCTCCTGCTTAGCCTCCAACTCTGATAAATGTTGTCCAACTCCGCCTCTCGATGATTAAGAAGAGCACCAACTTAAAACAGACGGCTTCCCATTTCCTCCTTTCGGCCTCTGACGTCTTGACGACTCACCTAGCTCCCTCCATAAAGGAATAAGAGGAAGGAATATAGTCCTCCAATCAATTGTGGTGGTGAGCAACCGAACCATCCAATGGGCGAACCCCTTGTGACACCATAAAATAACAGTTAATCAGGGCGTAGGGAATAACATGCAATGAAAATAAAGAAATCTACCTTAGGAAGAAAGCCTTGGAGGTCAAGCATGGTCTACCACACTAATGGGTCCTTCGAATCATCCGCTTACAGAGTAGATGCAGAAAGGCCCTCTCCAGAAGAACCGAACAATCTCAAAGGATTGGCCCCATCACCAATATGGCCGGAAAGGGAACACCCGAATCTCCCTAGGTATCTTGACTGAGGAGCAGTGGGAAGAAGCAATGTTGGGATTTGTCCACATGTGACTGCAATTTGGCACTCCACCCTCTCCAAAGGAACTTTGTTAAGAACCTCAGTCTAGCCCTTAAACATAATCCTTCATTTCGTTAGATCTGAATGATGAAGCCTCCTAGACTAATCAAGGGAAACACAAGATCGATCTCCTCCCACAAACCTAGATCCAACAATATGAGGTTAAAGGTTAATGTTTGAGTTGAATGAGGGTTCAGGTAGGTGTTTGGAATGCAAGAATGAAAATAATATAGAATTAAGTCACTCTTATTCACGGATTGTAAAGAGCCACTCTCTACAAGGGATTCACGAATTGCACCCTAGTAGCCCAAGTGTAGAGCAAATCACCCTAGCATCGAAAATCTAAAGAACTAAACAAGCCTATCCAAAATTTCTAAAAGCTAAATAATGAATAAAAACTAGGCCACAAGGCCTTTATTTATAGGGATTTCTAGCAAAGTCCCAACACAAATGAAATGCTAAAAGCTAGGAAAATAAAGTCTAAAACATTGGAGATAAAGTCTAAAAGCTAGGGGATAAAGCCTAAAATGTAGGGATAGGCTTATCCCCTCTTGGTGGTCGACCATATAGTGCCCTCATGGTGTCTTGGTCCGTCTTGCCTTCATTTTGGACTCTTCCTCTCTTTTTGTCTCTCTTAGAGTCAATCTTGGACTCTACCTTATCTTGTGTAATCACTTGAGAGTCCTGCTTGATCTTGTCTCTATCCTCTCCAACAACCTTATCTTCTAGAAGTCTTGAGTCCCCCTCCATGTCTCTTTGGTACCCATGATTTGGGCTTGCTTGGCTATGGCCTTGGCGTGGCTTGCCACGGCATGTTGTAGGATGGCCTGTTACTAGCCTTTGGTTGGCCCTCGTGCGCTGCTGATGGGCAGGTCATGTGTTGTCATGGCCTGTCCTTTGTTAGTGCAGTCGTGGCTGGGCCATGGCCTGTTTGTGGCATGGGTCAGGGTGCTGGCAAGGCTGGGCCACAACCTGTCATGGGTTCAAGGTGCCCTGGCTCGGTTATGGCCGAGGCAAACCTTGGCCTTGGTTGAACCACAAAGTCCTTGTAAGACCTGGCATGTCCCCACCAAGTCTTCAGACGCGGCTGCCAAATCGCTTCTCTTTTCTCTCTCGGTACCTTTTCTTCTAGGGTTCTTGTCAAACTTCCCCATGTAGAGGTGAGGTACTTAAGGGAGGGGGAAAGGCAACCGCAGGAGCAGTACATACGTCAAGAGAAATATCTTGACTCTCCTCCCTAGAAAATGGAGGCAAAACCGAGAGAAAGTCTTCTATCACAAGTTCAAGGAGACCCTGCTCTTACTCGCCGTCATTGGATTGCTTGACCCAAGAGAGATAGTCCCAAATCTCTCAAATGACATTCCTACGATTGAACCAAAGACGTTTTGGGGAGAGGAGCAACGAACCCAGGATACAATGCCTAACCTAAGTTCTCCTCTCCCTTGCAAAAGACCTCTACAACATGACCAACACATGGAGGCGGTGGCCGAGCTTGGCCGAGAGGTCACATAACCCCCCTCTCGACTACCAGGATCATGGCTAGAACTCGACCCATCATAGCCACACAAGTATCACGAGGTCCAAGAAAACTAGAGCTTATCGCCACCTTGCATACATGTTCATGTGTATATTTTTGAAAAATGGATTTTCATGTGAGAAATGGTTTTTTGGTGCATGTGTATCACGACCTCAAGCCGAGATGAGGCATTTTCTTGGTGGAGCTCCTTTGGTCACTCGGGGAGCGGAATATACTGAGTGACGTTCCCTGGGTTGTTGTCGGGCGACAACGGGCTCGGACGGGATGGTAACGCTCTAGTGCTGACTCCGTGGCCCCTCTTGCTGGCGGGGGCTAGAGGATGCTTGGCCACGAATGCGCTGGGAGTGAAACTGGGCATCACTCGTTATGAAGTCACATGCACGGGTGAGTCAGGGTGTACGGATGGTCCCTAGGGGAGATCATAGTGCATACGGTTAAAATTGGATAATGGGCTATTTTCTGGGAAAATGGTGTGTGTTGGATAAAAGGATTTTGTGTGAATCATTTTCTGGGAAAATGATGGATTATTATTTTTGGGCCAAAATGAGATTTTGGCGTGTGTTGGAAAAATATTCATTTTTGGGGAAAATGATATTTTTGGGTCTAATCATATTTCATCATATGCATGCATAATTTTTGGTTGCATTAATGCATTGTTATCTCGTTGGTTGTTTGGATTATTACTTACCTGCGGTACCGTTTTGTAGTATCGTAGATTTTGATGCAGATGATGCTGATGATGAGCCTGAGGATGTGGCTCCGCCGGAGGAGTGATTTGGGATCACTGGTTTATTTAATATTTAAATAATTAATTTATATTAATATTACTTAAAACTCTAAGTGATAATATTTGTGTATATATTTTTTCAAGAATGAATTTGAACTAAATTTTGGTCGTAGAGATGCGCGTAAGACTGTTGATGAGCTTATGTGTAATGTATTCCGAAAGTATAAGGTGAGGTGCCATAAGCATTACAATAAGTATGAGAACAAGGAAGATGCATGCCAGCATCCTTTTCAGGATGTCCGACCTTCCGATTGGAAAAAATTTTGTGACATGTTTGAGGATCTATCATATAAGGTAAATTAAATGAATTCTTTATGTATCTTATTTATAATTTTTCGCTTACTAATATTTATAACTTCTATGCAGGAACAAAGTTCTATAAAAGAAACAAATAAATCAAAGTTGAAGATTCATCCTCATGCATGCTTAAGATCTTTCAATCGTCTCTCTATGAAATTGGTAATATATATTTTTTTAATTCTATATAGTTTCTTTTTTGGAGGTAGTAATTTTAACATTGACTTTATATCTTAACAATATCTCTTGTAACAAGAGTCAGATACCAATTATGATCTGACAAAATTATATGTTACATCACATATTGATTATAATGGAGAGTGGACTCATCCCGATGTTAATGAAAATTATGTAAGTATTATAATCTGTTTTAATTAAACATATTTGAATATTTGTGATGATATTAATTCTTTATTTAATGTGTAGGAAAAAATGGTTGTCTTACGTGCTGAAGCTACGTCAGATCAAAATTCCTCAACAAGTGATGTTGAAATTTTTACATGAGTTCTGGATCAACGTTTAGGATATTTTGAGGGGTTTAGGTTGCTGTGTAAAGCCTTCTAGGTCTTCCTCAACATCAAGTACATCTATAGCGTTAGAGAATGTGACTTCCAAGATTGAAGAATTGACCGCAAGACAGCATGAGTTAGATGCTCAATTGGCGAAACAAGAAGACATAGAGATGCGCATGAAACAACAAGAAGAACAACAAGAAAAGTTCAGGAGAGAGATGCAACTCCAAATGTAGATACTTATGCAACAATTGAGGCTTCCAAGCAACTGATTTTCATGTTTTGCATACATTTTGTGATTTAATTATAAAATTATGTACGGATTATAGTACAATTATTACTATTTTATTTATTTAGTTCAGGCTTATGACTAGTTTTGTTTGCATTGAACAATTTGTAATGTATTTTTTAAAATATTATTTAATTATTTAATTATGTTTTAAATTTTTGGTTTTAATAAATAATTAACCGTTCGAACATAATACATCGCAAACAACTGTTCAAACATCACAATAAACCGTTTGAACGTTCGTTAACTGGCAAATCGTTTGATCCTTTCATTATACGTTTGAACAGCTTACTCAATTCGTAAAATTGTAAAAATATGATTTCTATGTGATCATCAATTTATTTGTTCGAACGTTCCCTAGTCATGTCTATTTGGTCGAATAGACTAATATCGATCAACGACCCATGTAAGATACATATCCGGTCGAAAGTTTTTTGTTGGTGCTCGAATAGCTTTCTGGGACGGAATTTAGATGTCCCAGAAAAAAATGGTTGTTTGAACCGGTTCGAATGGTCAAGCAAATTTACGTCCTAAAAGATATTTTTTTGGACGAAATTGTATTTTTTGTTTTATAATATTTTTTGAAACAATGATATTAGGATGATCTTGAGATATTTTATTTTCGTATCAAAATATATTTTAAGATGAAAATCTAATCTTTTGAGACAAAAATTTCGTTTCAAAAGACGTGACCTGTTGCAGTGGAGCCGTATCTTTTTTCCTAAATTCAGGCCAAAGGAATCACCCGTGTGCAAAACAAGTCATTAATAAAAGTACTTTTTTTTTTTTTTAACTTTCACGTCAAAGAAAATCTATGCAATTGCTTTTTATTTTTCACCAATCTTTAAGGGGGCGGGGGCCCGTGACGCTTCGAGGTTCAAGCTATACCGAACGTGTCTGTAAACTATATATATGAAATTCATGTTGTTGTCAACGGCCTGTTAAGCTTAAGCCAACCATTGGAAACCAATATTATTTAAGGTTATCACTATACCAATATTTAAGGTTATCACTATAATTTGTTTGTTTGATATTTTACTTGGAGCATGTTTGGAAAATTATACTTATCTTATCTCATCTTAAAAATTTTTATAATTTTATTTCTAAACATTCAATCAAATACAAACTATTTTTAATTTCAAATTTTCAACGTTTTCATCTAATTATTACTTAATCATTATAACTTTTTCAAACTTCAAATAAAACACAAAAATCAATATTATTTATTCAAATTTCAAAACAAACATAATATGAAAAAATTATATTCTAAAAATATTTTAATTTATTTTTTTTCATTATTATTTCTTAAAACTCAATAAAATTTTATAATTTAAACTATTTCATTACTATTAGTAAATCATTTGAACGTTGATAAAATTCACCTCTCATCATCTCCTTCGTCCATGATTTCTGTTGCACGTGTACGCGGGCAAGCAATACGAGTAAAAAGTCTCAGGATACTCCATATTATATATTCTGTTTAATTTTGATGAAGTTTCTTAGTTAAAAACTATACATCCAGTGGGCTGTAGAACTATACATCAAGTGGCTAGGCATCCTTAAATATAAACTGAAAGCGTTCTATTAATTCCACGCCACAGTTCTCCAACTACTCTCTCTCTCACTACCTTCCAAGCCGTAGATTACTTTTTTGGTACAAAAACCCATGTTTCGTCTCTTCTTCTTCCTTCTACTTCTTCCCACCGCTTACACAGTTTATTTCAAAATCACTCGCTTTGAATCCAATGCAGACAACATACTATACTTGGGAGATGCAGCGCCTTCTGTTGGAGCCATTGAGTTGATCAACAGATATACTTACGTATGCCGAGTCGGTCGAGCCATCTATTCTGAGAGGGTGCCTCTCTGGGACTCTGATACCGGAAAACTCACTAACTTTAGCACACATTTCTCCTTTGTTATCGACACCCAAAGTCGTGCTGATTATGGCCATGGGTTAGCCTTCTTCTTGGCTCCTGTCGGGTTCGAAGTCCCTCTAAATTCAGCTGGTGGGTTTTTAGGCTTATTCAATACGACAACCAGCGATTCATCTCAGAACCAAATTGTTCTTGTCGAATTCGACTCGTACGTGAACCCAGAATGGGATCCTCCATTTGAGCATGTGGGGATTAATAACAACTCAATTGCTTCCACAAAATACACTGCTTGGAATGCCAGCTTACACAGTGGAGATACCGCTGATGTCTGGGTGACTTACGATGCTTCTACGAAGAACTTGAGCGTCTCTTGGAAATATCAAACAACCTCTAATGCTCAAGAGAATACGACTCTTTCTTTTGAAATTGATCTCATGCAGGTTCTTCCAGAGTGGGTTATAGTTGGATTTTCAGCTGGTACAAGTCAATTTGGAGAGCGCAATATAATTCAGTCATGGGAATTTAGTTCGAGTTTGGAAAGAAGAGGAAAGAATGCAAACAAGAAGAGTTTAGTGGTTGGTCTAACCGTTTCAGCCGGTGTTCTTATAGCCGTAGCAATTTTAACATTTGTAATATTGTGGGCATGGAAGGTAAAGAAAAAGGAAGACGAAACAAATGAGACGGTGAACTTAACATCAATGAATGAAGACCTTGAGAGAGGAGCAGGACCAAGGAGATTTTCTTACCGATATCTTGCTTTAGCCACCAACAATTTTTCAAATGACAAGAAGTTGGGAGAAGGAGGGTTTGGTGCCGTCTACAGGGGGTACTTAACTGATTTGGATATAGCAGTCGCTGTGAAGAAAATCTCAAGGGGGTCTAAACAGGGAAGAAAGGAATACATAACTGAGGTGAAAATCATTAGCAGGATTAGACACAGGAATCTGGTTCAACTCATAGGATGGTGCCATGACAAAGGTGAGTTCCTACTTGTTTACGAGTTTATGCCAAGTGGTAGCCTTGATGTGCACTTGTTTGGCAAGAGGAGTCCTTTAACTTGGGCAGTGAGATACAAGATAGCTTCTGGGTTGGCATCTGCGCTGCTTTATCTCCATGAAGAGTGGGAGCAATGTGTTGTTCATCGCGACATCAAACCCAGCAATGTCATGCTTGATTCTGGTTTTAATGTTAAGCTTGGAGACTTTGGATTGGCTCGGCTCATGGACCACGAGCTAGGTCCTCAGACAACTGGATTGGCAGGAACGTTAGGCTATATGGCTCCAGAATACATAGCTACTGGTAGGGCTAGTAAAGAATCAGACGTATACAGTTATGGTGTGGTTGCATTAGAAATTGCTACAGGAAGGAGGTCAAACGACCCTCCGGAAAAGGATTCAGCAATGGGGTTGGTAGAGTGGGTTTGGAATCTTTATGGAAGTGGAAGGCTTCGTATGGCGATTGATGAGAGATTGCATATGGAATTCGAGGAGAAGCAGATAGAGTGTTTAATGATTGTTGGACTGTGGTGTGCTCATCCTGATCGAAGTCTTAGGCCGTCAATAAGGCAAGCAATTCATGTTCTTAATTTCGAGGCTACAACACCAGATCTTCCATTGAAGATGCCTGTTCCTTTGTATCATATCCCTACACCGTTAGTTAGCTCCGGCGAACCTTTAATAACTAATAGTCTAGAAGCCGGACGTTGAATGTGTGAACAGAGAACCATCTTTAATTTGTCAACCTATGTATGGGTCGTTGTCTTTGATTTTTTTTTTAAAATTGTTTTATGGGGAATTAGAAGTACTTGCTTATATATATATATGTATGCATGTATGTATGTATAATAATGGTGATCTTTGTATGGCTTCTTGCCTTAGTTATACAAAACTACAATCTATCTATGTATTCATATTAGGAAATTATAGGTGGTGAATTTTGCAACTTGGTGTTTCTATATATTCAAAGTTGTGTGATTTGACTTATTTTTTACTAGCTTCTGTTTCTGTCATTTTAGGGGACATTTCTCCTTTTAACTTATACAATATGGAAGATCCTGATCAATGTCAACAATATCTTGTTTTAATTTTTTACATGATCAGCTTCCTCCGCTAACATATATTCAGAGCCATCTGTTTCCTGTTTTACATGCAGATAGTCCATTCTTGCAAACTAGAGAGAAAAATGCCAACCATCACCGACTAAATGCCCAAACTTCATTTCTAGTGATCAGCCTTCAATAAAGTCCCGAAATCATGAAATTTCTCTATCATTTCTTAAGTAACAAATATTTTGCAGTCTTCCTTGCTTTGATCTTTCTTTTACCACTACCATTATTTTATGTAGTGTTGATCATATCTTCCTTTCATTTGTATTTACGTAAATATCATGATAATCTTAGTTAATGTTATGAGCAATTAATATATAATTCATAAGAAAATATCTTATTACAGTGTCAACTTTGTAAAAACAGACTGAATCAACATTTATACATTTAAAAGAAAATTTTAACTTCTTTGATATGATCAAACCTGTCTAATTAGCAGACCGATATGAACATATGCAACAGGTTCAACTAGCTAGGTAGGAAATCAGCTGAAGTAACCAAGCTGTAATGCATAAGTCATGTACATATATTCTTCATATCTAATATATAGAGGTTAATTACTTTCTGCATACTGATCTTGAAAGACAGAGCTAGGGGCCATCTTCCACGCAGTTAAGGTAGCGTGCAGGGCAAACATTGCATGATAATATTTAAGGTTATGGCTATATATATATATATATATATGATTGGTTTGTTTTATATTCAATATAATTGTGTTGACGCTATTATGCCGGCGGGATTAACTCTGCTTAAAAGTCTTGCAATAATATTTGTTTCAAATGAAGATCCTTCACTATATAGCTGGAGGGAAAATCTCAGCCCCATCGTGAAGAAATGAACTGGAAGTTCAGCTGGCAACTTCCACTCAATAATTTATCTCCATTTTTTCCGTACACACTCTCTCTCTGTGATCTCCCCACATTCCAAGCCGCGGTAGGTGAACCAATTATAAACATGTTGACAATTTTTTCTTATATCAAATTCAAACGTTCATGCGTTAATAATGTGTTTTACTGGTATGTGTTATATATTATATTTATATGAATAATATGTACAGGTAGAACAGATGGAATCATTTCCTACATCTGGAAGAAAAATTTCAAACAAACGACGTTTCTTTTCTTTGACGTGATCAAACTGCCCTGTCTTTACAATCAAATACTATATTAATACAGGTTCAACTAGGGAAAAATAAGCAATGAATAAGGACGAGATCCGGCCAGAATTGTTTAGAGTTGAAATATACTCTTCTAAATATTTATTTTGAGGTAATTTTATGTAATTATATAATAAAAGCAAGTAATTATAAAAAGTAAAACACTCTAATGAAAAGCTACAGCCAAGCACATGGGCCATGCATACTATACTCTAAAAGAACTGGTCAAAGTTACATATGATATGCCATTATATATAAACAAGCTTACCTTTTGGTATGGTTGTTTACAAAAAAGGAAAGAAACTGGAACTTCCTGTACTAATTAAATGCAGCTGGGCGGATAGTCATTTTTTCACTAGGGATCAAATTATTTTCGTTTTTTGTAAGTTTCAGGCAAAAAATAATATCTATGCTGTATCTTTTATTCTCCAATCCCAGCTCGAAGGGCGAGGGCCCCATGTGGCTTCGTTGAAGCTTTAATGAATTATGCGTGTCGTCATATTTGAAATTTTCATATTGAAATTGCAATAAGAAATTGAGGTTGTTCTCAACCCATGACTTAAGCGTAAGGCAACCATATTATAAAGGGATACTAATATTTTAAGGTTATCACTCTAATTAACTTGTTTGTTTTATAGTTAACGTCGGTTTGTTGATGTCGCCATTTGTGCCGCCGGCGAGGAATCTACTGAAAGTCTTTCTAATCTGTTCGTAATGAAGCTTGACCTTTGTAACAATTAACAAGTAAAATGCACAACTTCTCATCTTCGAGAGATCATGAGACTCCTCCAAGAAACAATCTTTATTAACTTTCCGACTGAATTTTACAAAGCAAACTTCAGTATTTATACTGAAGCGAGAATCGTTATCCTTGCTACGAGGATGAGGGCCTTTATGTAATCTACAATGAGTAAGTAAGGCTAAACATGTAATCTACTACATTTAGTGAACCACGTGCCCATCACGTGCCCCACTGCATATTAACCTACAGTTCCTTCGTACTCTTTACGACTTACCACCCTTCACCAGTACTGCACTGCTCTCAAACCCTCTCAAGCCACTTCCCAGCCTATGCATTGTAACAATTCTTCCCCCCTTTAAACGACCTTGCCCACAAGGTTAGGATAATGCATTCGCAGTTGATCAATAGCAACCCAAGTTGAATCTTTCTCAGAAGCCCCACACCATTTAATCAACAACTCAATGAATGGCTTGTTATTAAGAGCAGTCATTCTCCTGTGCAATACACTTTCTGGTTGAGTTATGAATCCACCGGAATTGGTAAGGGTAATTTAGGTGAAATACTATGCAGTGGCCCGGCCAACATGCTTCTTCAACCTTGACACATGAAAAATTGGATCACTACAAGAAATCAGACCTTTCGCAGCGCTCAAAATCGTCGAAAATAACCACCAAAATCGCTGGTTTTGACCTCTCTCGGCGATTTTTAAATCGCCGCACAGTCGACGATTTTAAAGTGACGATTCTGACAATTTGTAGCGATGGAAAAAAATTGTCTGGAAAAATATTATTTTTGGCGATTATTACTCGCCACAAAAAGCCAGGAAAAACGTCGAAAAAAGGGGGTCCGGTTCAAGAGGAGCACGGTGGCGCTGGGGAGAGCTGGGGGCCGTGGGTTGCGAATAGAGCAAAGGAGAGAGGGACGGCCTCGGGCTGCTGGGCTAGGCGTGGAGGAGAAGGGGGCTTCGACGGAGATTTGGCGACGACGTCGACGTGTGGGTGGTGGCGAACGGCGCCCTTAGCGGCGGCGATATAGAGAAATCCGAGAAAGAGAGAGAGAGAGAGAGAGAGAGAGAGAGAGAGAGAGAGATGAGGCCAGATCTGGGGAGGACAGAGTTCGGCGGGGGG
>QEOT01005682.1:120352-161282 GCA_003123785.1 Pterocarya stenoptera | reverse complement strand
TCCAGATCGACTTTCCAATTAGGTGCTGAATTAAGCGGCGAAATTTAAAATCGCTGCAAATAATCTATATTTGCAGCGACTCTTTTTGCAACGATTTTGAAATCGCTGGAAATCAATTTTTGCAGCGATTTTTAAATTTAAAAAATCGCTGCAAATGACAACTTTTACATTTGCAGCGATTAACTGACCGTCGCAAAAAAAAATTTTCTATTGCGGCGAATTTTTCGTCGCAAAAAGTTCAAAGGCCCTGCAAATACCCTTTTTTTTATTTGCGTCGAATACGACTGTCGTAAAAAATAAAAAAATCGCCGCAAAAGATCATTTTTTTAATTTTATGTAAAAATAGTGCGACGATGTAAAAATCGCCGAAATTAAAGGATTTTTGCGGTGATTTTATTTTCAACAGACATAAAATCGCTGTAAAAGGCCTTATTTCTTGTAGTGGATGCACAAATGAATTATGTGGTAATTCCAATTTATAAGCCACTTCCCCTATGCGCTCCATCACCTTAAATCAACCATAGTACCTTGGTGCCAACTAATTAAGGACTAGATGATGTGCTTAATTTCTATACTAGTTTTGTCATACTTTTACCCTTAATTTTATGCTAGTTTGTATTTAATTTTCTTATTTCTTAGATTTTTTATTTATTTTGTTTCTTTTTGTTTAGGATAAATAAATTGAAGGAGTTATGGAAATTGAAGGAGTCATCAAGAGAATAGGAAACATTCATGTCTCGAAATTTCTGAAGTACCCTTCGGTATTTGGAGGATAATTTTTGCTAGACAACTCCAATAAGGGAAATTTTGGTGTCTACGGAAAGTTAAGGGAAAACCCTACAACTTTTGTGTGTAAGACTTTGCTGAAAACGAACATCTTCAGAGAGGAAATGGCGCATCAAGCAGGAGGTCGAAAATCTGCAGAATCGAAGTTCATCAATAATTGAGATTCTCGATCTGCATACTGATCTTGAAAGACCGAGCTAGGGGCCATCTTCCACGCAGTTAAGGTAGCGTGTAGGGCAAACATTGCATGATAATATTTAAGGTTATGGCTATATATATATATATGATTGGTTTGTTTTATATTCAATATTGTGTTGACGCTATTATGCCGGCGGGATTAACTCTGCTTAAAAGTCTTGCAATATTTGTTTTAAATGAAGAACCTTCACTATATAGCTGGCGGAGGCCAGGAAAATCTCAGCCATCGTGAAGAAATGAACTGGAAGTTCAGCTAGCTAGCAACTTCCACGCAATAATTTATCTCCATTTTGTCCGTACTCTCTCTCTCTCTCTCTGATCTCCCACCTTCCAAGCCGTAGGTGAACCAATAAACATGTTGACAATATTTTTTTTTATATCAAATTCAAACGTGGATGCGTTAATAATGTGTTTTACTGGTGTGTGTGTGTGTGTGTGTGTGTGTATATATATATATATATATGAATAATATGTACAGGTAGAACAGATGGAATCATTTCCTACACCTGGAAGAAAATTTTGAAACAAACGACGTTTCTTTCCTTTGACGTGATCAAACCGGCCTGTCTTTCCAATCAAATAATATATTAATACATGAGGTTCAACTTGGGAAAAATAAGCAATATTGTTGTAGTCGTATGAATAAGGACGAGATCGATCCGGCCAGGATTTTCATAATAATATTGTTGATGCATGGACAGAATTTTTTAGAGTTGAAATTAATATACTGTTCTAAACATTTATTTTGAGGTAATTTTATGTAATTATATAATAAAAGCAAGTAATTATAAAAAGTAAAACACGCTAATGAAAAGCTTCAGCCACGCATGTACATAGGGCATACTTGAAAAGAACTGGTCAAAGTTATATATGGAGGCCAATATTATAATCATTATATATAAATAAAGATCAGTAAGAACTTCATCAATTTCATGCAATTAATGCAGAATCTTATACACTACCTACATTTATGATCAACCAGTACTATGAGTTATCACACAAGATCATCTCATACAAAGAATGGATACTACTGCCACATAATTAATATATTTGGGATGAGGTGTGAAATATAGTTTAACTCAAAAAAATTAAATATAAGAAAGCAAATTACTCCTAGTCATGTCACAAATAGAAAATATATATTTTAGATTTTTATATACACGGTAGTAGGTATAGTGAATATAAAAAATTAATCTAGCTATATATACGCAAAGAAATAACATGAATTATAATGATTTAGAAATCTTGTAACCTTCTTTGCAGAAATGGTTAATTAAAAGTAAGAAAAATAATTTTTGTTTTTTGTTTATTTCTAGCATGCAGTTATGTTCAATTGAATTGAATGGTACTTATTCAAACTTATTTCAAGCTTACCTTTTGGTATGGTTGATTACAAATTAAATTCATAGACGTAGTACTACTCATCATATAAAATGAAGAGTGAAGAAAAAGACAACCATATTATAAAAGGATATATACTAATATTTTTAAGGTTAACGTTGGTTTGTTGATGTCGCCTGCATTGTGTGCCGGCGAGGAATCTACTGAAAGTCTTTCTAATCTGTTTGTAATGAAGCTTGACCTTTGTAACAATTAACAAGTAAAATAATGCACAACTTCTTATCTTCGAGAGATCAGACTCCTCCAAGAAACAATCTTTATTAACTTTCCGAATTATGAATTTTAAGAAGGAACCTTCAGTATTTATACTGAAGTGAGAATCATTATTCTTGTTACAAGGATAAGGGCATTTATGTAATCAATAATGAGTAAGTAAGGCTAGACATGTAATCTACTACATTTAATGAACCACGTGCCCATCACGTGCCCCACTGCCTATTAACCTTCAGTTCCTTCATACCTGGCCTTTACGACTTACCACCCTTCACCACTGCACTGCTCTCAAACCCTCTAAAGCCACTTCCCAGCCTATGTACTGTAACAATTCTTCCCCCTTCAAATGACCTTGCCCACAAGATCAGAATAATGCATTCTCAACTGATCAACAGGAACCCAAGTTGAATCTTCCTCAGAAGCCCCACACCATTTAATCAACAACTCAATGAATGGCTTGTTATTAAGAGCAGTCATTCTCCTCTACAGTACACTTTCTATTTTAGTTCTGAATCCACCATGGGAATTAGTGAGGGTAATGTAGGTGAAATACTATGTAGTGGCCCAACATGCTTCTTCAACCTTGACACATGAAAAACTGGATGCGCAGATGAATTTTGTGGTAATTCCAGTTTATAAGCCACTTCCCCTATGCACTTCATCAGCTTAAATGGACCACAATACCTTGTTGCCAAGTTTGGGCTAGCAACAGAACCCAAACTCTGTTGTTTATACTTCTGCAATTTCAAATAAACCAAATCACCAAATCACCAACTTGAAACTGTCTCTAAATATGGTGTTTATCATACTTCTACTTCATAGTGAATTGGGCAGTCCAAAGGTTTTTCTTCAACAAGATCAAGATTTCCTCTCTAAACTTCAACTCAAAATCCACTGCCTCATTCTGTGTTGTGTCTACTACATGCTGGAACAATGTGGGAGGTGGAACACCATACAAGGCCTCAAATAGTGTAATCTTTGTGTATGAACGCGCTGATGTGTTATACCACCACTTTGACCAAGGAAGCCAATGAATCCATTGCTTAGGTCTATCACAAACAAAACATTTGAGGTACTATTGAACACACTTGTTAACTATTTCAGTTTGCCCATCTGATTTAGGGTGATAAGTAGAACTAAAATGTAACTTAGTGCTATGCACTTAAAAAGCTCATTCGAAAAACTACTCATGAAAGTGGCATCTCTATCTTTTACAATAGTTGCTGGCATACCATGCAACTTAAGGATATGAGAAACAAAGAGCTTGGCTACTGAAGCTGCAGTGTAAGGGTGAGATAATAGCAAAAAATGAGCATATTTTGTAAATTGATCAACTACCACAAAAATAACAGAAAATCCCTTTGAAACAGGAAGAGCATCATTAAAATCCATGGAGATATCACTCCTATGATTTAGTGGAAATTGGCAATGGTTGTAACAACCTAGCTGGTTTTAGGTTCTTCACTTTGCATTTCTGACAGACTTCACATCTCTTTTGTAATTCTTAATATCCTTTCTCATGCCACTCCAAATAAAATCAGCCTTAGCCCTATGCAAGGATTTTTGATATCCCGAGTGCCCTCCAAAAGCACTACTACGTATGAACTATAACACCTGCTGCTTTCAAGGTGACAAAGTTGACAAAAATTACCTTGATTTCAAGATCAAACATAGATAAATAAACACATAATACGAATCTGTATTCAATTTAAAGATGGTATCAAACCAAATGAAGGTAGAATAAACATCTTTGGCACTCTTTGGGGATTTTAATGAAATTGTAACTCAAAGTGAGAAATAGGGTGGCAGGGATAGGCTTGAACAACAAATGGTAGTTTCACGTGATCTATTAGCTGATTGTGAATTGAAAGATTTGGGTTTTTGTGGACCTAAATATACTTGGTGTAATAAGAGAGAAGAGGCTGCTACTATCTCTGAAAGGTTAGATAGATTTGCTGGAAATCTAGCATGGTGTCATTTGTATGAAAAGGCTTCTGTAGTGCATGGTTCTGTAGCATGTTGTGATCATCTACCTATTTGTTTGGAATTGGAGGGTGCTTCTAAAAGGAGGAGTAGAAGCAAACCATTTAGGTTTGAGGCCATGTGGTTAGGTGAGGAGCATTGTTCAAAGATTGTGAATGATACATGGAGGATGGCTGATTCTCAAGGCAGTATGCAAGAAGTGATGGATAGGATTTCTAGGTGTGGATCAAAGTTGCTACAGTGGAACAAGGCAAAATTTGGTAGGGTCCATGTGAGGTTGCAAAAGGCAAAACTCAGGCTCAAAATTGAACAAGGAAAGGATCCAATGGGATTGGATAAGGTGGGGGTTTCTTTAGACAGAAAGTTAAAAAATGGTTGGAAATGGAGGAGGTGATGTGCAGACAGAGGTCAAGAGTCCTATGGTTAGCTGATGGGGACCAAAACACAAAGTTCTTCCATGCCAAAACATCATAAAGAAAGAAAAAGAATAGTATTTTGAAGCTACAAGATGATAATGGAGTATGGAGAGGGAGAGCAATGTGACAGGCTTATCATTAACTATTTTTCTTCTCTTTTTACAACTGCTGGTACTAGAAATGCAAAAGATTTTCTGGACAACTTGGAGAGGAAGGTCTCTGACTCAATGAATGAGGATCTTATAAAGCTTTATACAGAAGAAGAAGTGGTGAGGGCCTTAAAGCAAATGCATCCCACGAAAGCCCTAGAACCGATGGAATGCCTCCTGTGTTCTTTCAAAAATTTTGGCCTGACATTGGTAAATCTGTTACTTCTGTAGTCTTGATAGCTCTCAATACTTGTGATTTCCCCTAGGCTGTTAACCACACTTTGATTACTCTGGTTCCTAAGAAGAAGAATCCTTTGTTTGCTAATGATTTCAGGTCAATTAGTCTGTGCAATGTGGTCTATAAGTTTATGTAAAAAGCTATTGCCAACAGACTCAAAACAATCTTGCCTATTGTTATATCAGATTCTCAATATGCTTTTGTGCTAGGAAGACTAATAACTGACAATGTATTAGTGACCTATGTGGTACTCCATTATTGAGGAAGAAGAAGAGAGGTAAGAAGGGTTTTATGTCCCTAAAACTTGATATGGGTAAAGCATATGATAGGGTATAATGAGGTTTTCTCAAATCTATTATGCGAAGGTAGGGTTTTCATTCTAATGTGATTCAACTTTTGATGAAGTGTGTGCAAAGTACTTCTTTCTCAATCCTTATTAATGACTCTCCCAATGGTCATATTGTTCCTACAAGGGGTTTGAGGCAAGGAGATCCCCTATCCCCTTACTTGTTTCTAATCTGTACTGAGGGTCTAGTTAGTTTGTTGAAGGCTGCTATTGTTTCTAAATCTGTTAATGGGATGCAAGTTTGTCAAGGGGCTCCTAAATTAAATCATCTACTCTTTGCAAGTGACAGCCTGATTTTCTGTGAAGTTGATGTAGGGACAAATAGGAGTTTACAAAAGTTGTTGCAACAATATGAAGATGTATCATGTCAAGAGATTAATAAGGTGAAAACTGCTATGGTGTTCAGCAGAAATGTAACTTGAGATAAATAGAAAGAAATCATGGATCTATGGGGCACAAGTTAGGTGCATAATTATGAGAGATATTTGAGCTTGTCTCCTATAGTTGGTAAGTTAAAAAACCCTGTTGTGGTAGGGAGATTCTGATAAAGACATGAGCTGTTTTGACTATACCATCATATGCTATGAGCTATTTCATGCTCCCTAGAAAACTTTGCAATGATCTTGAGAGAATGATGGAAAGATTTTGGTGGGGTCAAAGTAAGAGAAGAGGAAAGTGCACTGGGTCAGTTTGTCTAAAATGTGTGAGTCTAAGTTCTTTGGAGGTTTAGGATTCAAGGAGTTGAGGACTTTAAATATGGCTCTTTTGGCTAAGCAAAGATGGAGGCTGCTGTAAGAGAATGATAGTCTTTTTTACAAAGTCTATAGTGCTAGATATTTTTCAAAATGCAACCTACTAGATGCTACTCTTGGTGTGAATCTCTCTTATGCTTGGAGAGAGATTTGAGAAGCAAAGAATTTTCTTATTAAAGGACGTAGATGGGTGGTGGGGAATGGCTGCTCCATTCATATTCTGAGGGATGCATGGATCCCTAGTATTCACTGGATGGACAAGTTGCAATACTTATTGACAACAATACTAAATGGTGGGACATAGCTAAAGTGAGATCTCTCTTCAATCCAAAACAAGCAGAAGACATTTTGAAGCTGCATCCTAGCCCCTCAAATGGTACTGACAAATGGATTTGAGAGCATGAAATGAGTGATGTTTTAGTGTAAGGAGTGCCAACAAATTTTTCAAGACCTGTGTGAAGCCTGCTATGGGGGAAATCTCCAGTTTGCATTTTGGACTGCTATTTGGAAATTAAAGTTCCTCATAAGGTTAAAATCTTTGCCTGGAGAGCTTGTAAGGAGGGATTGCCTGTTATGGCTAATTTGATTAGGAGAAAGATTAATGTGGATGGATAGTGCTATTTTTTTAAAACTCAGTTGGAAGATCTTGCACATGCTTTGTTTTCATGTCCTTTCATCTATGATTATCGGGTAAAAAAGTTTCTAGCCTTTCTTCAGTTTGATCTCCAGAGACCTTTTATGCTTATTGCAATGGATATTCATTCAAGATGTTCACCTGAAGACTTCGAAGACTTTGTGTTAATGGCATGGGGCTTCTGGTTTAGGCGTAATAAGATGATACATGACCAGAATATGTACCTCTATATCAGGTGATGGATTTTGCCTTTTTTCAGAAGATTAAATATGTCCCTAAGGTGCCCTTCAGAGGTAGTATCCAGAAAGTGGATTACAAATGGTCCCCTCCTCCTAATGGCTTCTTCAAACATAGATGAAACTTTATTTTTTAATGTGAAGAAAGCAGGTGTAGGTGCTGTTTTAAGGGATTCTAGTGGTAAAGTACTTATGGCTATCAACAAGATGGAAAGTGAGGTAACTGGCCCCTAAAGCATTGAGGTGTTGCTATGTTAAGAGGCTTATAGCTATGTGTGAACATGAGTTTTGATCATCTAATCCTGAAAAGTGATTGCTTATTGATGGTAGAAGAGGTCAACAGTGGTACTGAGTCCTTTGTAGCTAACAGAACATTAGTGCATGAGGTTCGAAAGTTGATGTAGGGATTCAAGGAGTAGTGCAAGCTGCAACATGCAAATAGAGCAGCAAACTTGGCACCACATAGGCTTGCAAGACATGCATGGAGTGCAACTGATATGCAAGTTTGGTGGCATAATGTAATGCCTTAGTCCTGGATGGATAGGAGAGTTACTCCTTGTCAATCAAAATCATTTTTTAACCATATAGTTATAAACTCCAAAGTTTTTAATGACACGTACAACTCACTGTTTCGAATAAACTATTCCAATAACATTAATTTAAACAACACAAAAATCTCATATTTAACATCAACCTTCCAAGATACCAAATCAACAAAGCAAAACAAAACTATGGAATAAAATCTCCAATAACCAAAATACCGTCTTTGTACTTAATCCACTATACTCATGTAACCTTATACATGATTTCTAGTCTTGATCCCAACTGTACCATAAAAAATATCTTAAAACTATTATGGAGATAAGGGATGAGTTATCAACAACTCAGTAAGCAGAAAATATATACTAGTATATAAACATGAGCCTTTTTAGAAAGTTTGGTATACAGAAACAAAACATTTCATTTTCATATGCAGATCTTAGAAATATGTTATTAGAAAATCAGAGCAGTTTTTCAATCTTCTCATACTCAAAAAGTAACTGTTCATATTCAAAGATTCTTTTCATATTAAAAAATGCTTTGGCATAACATAACTGAGCGTCTCTATTTTATCAAATCATATCATATCATATCATACCATATACCATGTTTAACCCCGTGGTAGGATTGTGCTATCCCCGGTGGCCAAATCATGCAGTATCATATTGTGAAACTTTTCCTTATTCATTCTCGGAGCCCCGAGTGTGCACACAAGAAGAACATCAGAAAAACCACTTTATTTCCATAATGGGTGCACTCATATCATATAAGAAGTGTTGATACCAACCATATAACAGAATCATATCATCATATTTGAACCAAATCAAAAAGTTATGCCAAAAGTTTTTTAGATGCATATCATATCAAACCACGCGCTGAATATATTCATATCATTTTCATATGATAAAAAACAGATCCAAAATATTTTTGTATAGCATGTACAAGAATCCTCAGATTTCATATTTACTCCTATGCACATTTTAAAAACATGTCAAATATTGCTTATGTCTACACTATTCATGTCATAAACATTTTCCACTTTCATACAGATTTCATGAGTGAATGCAAAACACATAATTGAGGTTGTTTTCACATTTTCTTTTAAAACATAACATGGACATTTTACAAACCAACTTTAGTTCATTCTTCATTTTTATGCAAAGCTAGCATAGGAACCTCGTTTATCTGGACCTTTTAGTTTTTCATAAATTTTCCTTAATAATGCCAAACAAAAATTACTCATTGCCTATAAAATAATTACATAAGTTTTGTAAATTTTCAGTCGAACACCTATTTTGATAATTAAACCTGAAATGCTAAAATTAACCTATTTTAATTTCTCAATACTTAAAATTCTCATAACTCTTAAATACCATCATTTCCCAAATCCATCAATACCCACTTAAATTCTCCGAGTAAGATATTAAATCCTAACTTATTTACTATTGAAGTCTAACTATAAAATTTAATACTAGATAATATAATTATATCAAAATCTAATATTAAAATCTATTAAAGTAAACCATAAATATTTAATAAAAATAAACTAATTAGATTTAAAGCGTTCAAAATAAAAATACACAGTTACCATTTACTTCTGAAATTAAAAATGTAAAAATCTAAACTTAATGACATAGTTTAAATTGTATAAAATATTTTCTTTTGAAACAACTTTCAAACTAATTAACTTCAAAACAACATGTTTTAAAACTGAGGGTAAAATTGTAATTCCATAGAACTAATCCTTCCTACGACCTACCTGAAGGGCCTTGCGTAAAAACATAAACAAAGCTTAGTTTGCAGGGAGGTATTCGCTAGACCCAGGGTACTCGTGCGGCAGAGACTCACCGTGAGAGCAGCTGCGAGGTGGCCGAGAAACGGGCCGATCTGGCCGCTGAGCACTGAGAGAGAGTGTGAGTGATGAGAGAGAGAAAGACAAAGGGGGAGAGAGAACGTGAGAGAGTAACTTACGGTGATTCACAGTGTTGCGATTTACGTGCCAATGGTGCCATATGCACGGTGGTATGAGTTTGGTGGATTGGGGTGGCGCCAGCCTCAGTGGTGGCGGTTTCCGAGAGGGTTGGTGCGAAGCCATGCAACGTGGGGGTTGTCTACGTGCAGTGTTTATCTGAGGTGCACGAGGAGGCTCCAGTCTAAGTGTTGCAGAACCACCGTTGGTGACGGTTACGTGTGCTGCAACGCTGTGTTGCATGGTGTACATATAATGATCGCTGGGTGGTGGCTCACGGGTGGATCATATGTGCTCTGTTTTTGAATGGTTAAAACAGAGGAACATGGGGGCTTGCGGGATTGGTGCGTGGAGGAACTGGGGCTTCCGTGGTAGTTGGATGGTGGCGTCCGATGGGTTGCTCGCGCGGAACTCAAGTGGGTCATGCATACGTGATGGGTTCGGTTTGATTTTGGTGTGGTGTAACTCGGCTTGCTGTAAGGGACGACCAAGACTTACAGTTGTCTCCATGATGGTGCAACCGGCACTATGACGGTGCAATGTCTTAGACCTAGGTGATTGAAGGGCTAAGGGGCGGTTGTACGAGATCAAGGTTTGTTGCTTTGTTTTGGGGCTGCTGAAAGTGGAAGAGCAGTTGTGGAGACTGGTTGGCAGTGGTGGAGGCTGGCGTAAAATGGGGAGATGGTAGGTGAGATCCTTACCAGCGTGTATGGAGAACGGCATTAGACTGAACGGTGAAGAGAGGAGAGGGAGTACCCACGGGGAAGGTGAAACCCACGGATGAAGAGGTCAGTTATGGAATGAGGTTTGAGTGGGGTGTTTGAATGAGACTGGGGTGGAGGTTACAACAACGTGGGAGAGGAAATCGGACGCAGAAAAAACTGAAAAATCAAGAGGGAAAGGGGAGGGGAAAACCGTCAGGGGTGGGGAAAAGAGAACCAGAGAAGAAAAAAAAATCTTACCGCCTAAACGACGCCGTTTGGCTCCTCAGCGGGCCTGGGTATTACACATGGTGTTCCCACTTTTGTTGAAAATGTTATTTGGCTTGATAATAACAATCTTGTAATTCTGTTTCTTGATGAAATGAAGGGTATTTCCTATAAAAAAAATAAAAGAAGAAGAAGAAGAAGAAGAAGAAGAAGAAGAAGAAGAAGAAGAAGAAGAAGAAGAAGAAAGAGTAAAAAGAAAGAACATTGGTCCCCAGCCGGGAAAGACTCGAGCTGAGGATGTTGGGAAAAGAGGCTCAACTAAGCAAGAGGGCACACTTTTGGGCGGCTGAAGTTGCTAATGGGACTGGAACTGGAACTGGAACGTGCCTAATTGTTATCTCAATAAAGCAAAAAGACATGCAAAAACTTTTCGGCTTCATGATTCTTTGTTCTACCTACAATAACCACAGGCCTAATTCCAAGTGAATTCATGGGCTTTGTTTTCGTTTCAAGGTGGTGGGTGGGCTTCGAATATACAGATGGTCGAACGCTTGCATCATATTAAACTTGAATTGTATAATGTTATAATGAGATCTCTTTCCATTCCTTCCCCCGCTCCATTCCTTCCCCCGCCTGATTGGAGTATGTTATATATTATCAAATATTTTTTTTATCAGTTACTATTTACTATCTCATATTTTACATTTTATGAAAAATATTCTCATATCTTATAAAAAAGTTATACATGTGAGGTGTGTGATATGAACAGTTACTGATTTGTAGCAAAATTCGTATATTATATAATTAATATCTGGTATAGAAGTCAAGTTTTTGCATTTTTCTTATTTTTCTTTATTTTGATAAGTACAACACATAACATAGTTTGTGATAATGACTATTAACTTATGAGTGTATATAGGTAGTATATGTGATTTCATTTTATTTGAAAGAGGTAAACTCTTACTCTTTATAATGATTTAACAGGATATATACTAATTGTATTGATTAGTATTTTTGGAGTATAGTTGTAATGACCTGGCCAATGATGGGACACCGGTGGGGGGTGATCAAAATGACGTTATATTAATAAATCCCAAACAGAACTGCTACGTACAGTCGCGGTACGTAAGAGGTGGGGAGTCGGCTGATTCTTTTAATGCCACATCAGTCGATATTAAAAAAAGAAAAACCATAAATACTGTCTGAAATCGTTATTAGATGAAAAGAAAGAAATATCTTCTGCGCATTCCAAGCCTCAACAGCTGTTTGTCTGAGCATGGAGCAAGCATCTCCTACTCCTCTTCCTCCACCATTAAGACCGCCATAACCCCATCATCAGAGATTCAAGAAGAAGCGCTAGAGCTCTCTCCATTCCATGCACTTCTCAGTTGCCACCCATCAATCCCAAACCTTACAACCAGCTCCAAAACCAAAAGACCAAGAAAATCTCTTCTTCAAAGCCAAGAGACCAACGCACAAAAATCTCTTCCAAGACAAGTGATCAAGATGGGTTATCGGGTTACGACCAAGCATGAAAATCCTGCTTTGTCGAGATATTTGTTGAGCGACACTGCATACTTCGATGGGTTATCGGATTACGACCTGGTTTTCTCGTTGGTTCCGGTTGCACAAAAGAAGAAGACTCAAGCTGTAAATGGTCAAGATGAATCCTCTGTTTTGAAACCTGTCTCTTCGTCGTCTCGCCCAAAATCTCCTTCGTCCGACCAGGTTCATTCACAAGCTAGCTCTCTTTTCATTTGAATGCAGGAATTAAAGAAATGTTGGCAAGGTTGTTTTTGTATGATCCACATTGATATTCATGAAATATTTGTACGTATCTATCTAGCTATGGGATTTTTCTAGAGATACAAGCTTAAATTGGATGGATGCAACAGCAACAGCAAGTTGTAATTTTTTTGGTTCTTTTTCTTAAATCTAAAGTTGCTCCCTTTATAAACCATTCAAAAGAGAAGCAAAATTTCAAAATCTTGCAACTTTTTCTTGTGGGGTTGTTACTATTAACATATTATGATGGAAGGAGGGAGGCTTTGATGGAGGGAGACTCGAGGGAGCAGGCTTCAGTGGAAAGAAACGCAGAGGAGGGAAGACGAAACTGAGGCAGGCCAAGGAGAGATTGAATGGAGGGGGAAGAAATGTTTGGGGGTCAAACGGTGCGTTTCTATTTTTTTCACTAAACAATGCGTTTTCATTTACCACGTCAGCCGTGTTTCCCCTGCGCTTACGCGAGGCGACTGAGTTTAGCTTTTTTCAATCCCAAAACCTTTTTCTCTTCCTTCCCCCTACACACTTGATGTCTCCTTCTTTCCCCCAACACCCTTTGTGCAACCCCCCATACCTGACTCCCCCTCCCCCTCTGAGTTTCCAAGCCACTATCGTCCAGACCAGGCCATCACCATGCTCCTCCGCTGCCGTTAACTACTCAATTCCTCTTCCTCTTTCTCCCTCTACATTTCTTTCCCCCTCGCCTCCGCTGTATTTTTCACACCGGTTGCAACGCCATGCCACACTAGTAAGTCCTCCATCCATATCTTTTTCGTGCACTCATTTTCTCACTCTGTTCGTGCGCTCATTTTCTCTCTCTTTCCATGCGCTCACTTTCTCTCCTTGTCCGTGTGTCTCTCGCTCACTCTCAGCCCCTCTCTCTCTCTCTCTCTCTCTCTCTCTCTCTCTTGTGTGTCTGTTTCGCAGCCACTGTGTGTTGCTGTCGCCTAAGCCAACACCACGTCACTTCCTAGACTGTTGCGAAATGAGCCGCACCACACCGTCCTGCTGCTACGAACAAAACTTTTCTATTTTACGCTCCATGCCTCTACCACCATCATCCTCCATATGTGCGGGGTAAGTATCGAGCATCTCTTCACCTCCTTGTTCAATGTCTCTGTTCCTTTCCCTTTCCATTTACTTTTCTCTATCTCAGTCGCTCTCTCTCTCTCTCTCTCTCTCTCTCTCTCTCTCTCTCTCTCTCTCTCTCTCTCTCTCTCTCCCTCCCTCTCTCTCTCTAAAGAAATTCACCAAAGTGAATGCACTCAACAGACCAATATTCACACTTTTTCAAAGGAGAAAATAAGATATATAGCATTAATTATTAAAAATGTATGAGGGTGAGGTAATTAGGCTAAGGTGATCAAATTGCAATGTGCATTAGCCATGCATTTTTAATTATATGAGTTCATGTAATATCCCGTATTTTCATGTATTTTTAATTGAATAATTATTTTATTTAATTTAAGTATTGGTTCTTTTGTTTTAATTTTATCGTGTTTATCGTTAGGTTAATTTTCAATTTTTAAGTTGTGAAATTTATTTTGATGTACTTTCTTAATATTAATTATTATTGACATTTAAATTACTTATTGCTTTCAATTATTTTATTGTTGGACTTTAACTATCTTTATTTTATTAATATTGAGTTGTAGTGTTTTTATTTAGCTCTTATTTATTTTTATTGTGCCTTGTTTTTGTTTGTTGGACTTTTTATTTTCGGATTGGGCTTGTTTGAGTTCTTTTTATTTTTATTTTTATTTTTTTTCTTGGGCCCAACCTGTAAGACTTCAACCCAGCCCACTACTTTCCCCCAAACGGCGCCGTTTTGGTCTAGTCTTAGGGCTTCATCTCTTCTTTTCTTTTCACTTCTCCTGTGCGCCAACTGCATCTTCACCTCACTTCTCTACTCAGTTTTCATCCTCTCCTTTTTGCGAGAGCTGCTTCTCTTCTCCTCCCCCCATTTTTTATTTTCGTTTCTTCCTACTGTTTTTCATAGGGTTGTCGCAGCCTACCTTATTGCACCTCCACACCACTTTAACTCCCTCCCATTCATTGTCGTCAGCACCTTCACATCCAACCGCCAGCCATGACCACCAAGCCATCATTCAACTCCAGGCCGCTTCCTCGCCACCACGGATAGCACCATGTGAGACGCCAAGCACACAGATCCCACGGCAAGATACTCACCCACGCTCGGCCAAGAGCCAGTTTGCACCTTTACGGTTTTACTCAACCATCACACGAAAACTGCAGCTTCCCAAGGAGGCATGATGCTCTTCCACAACGCTGCCATACTCCACCACCGTGACCCAGCCGTGAACCCACCAGTGAATCCACCGTTAGCCATCCTGCGAAACCCCTGCTCCTGACTCCCAAAACAGAGGATGTGTTTCCTCCTACCTTGAGCCACTTCAACCACTCCCCACCGAGAGCTACTTCACATTGCGGCCCCACAGGAACAGCTGGCGAAGACTTCCGTCACCCCAGGTCCGCCTCACGCTACCTCAGCCTCGCCGCCTCACGGTAATCTCCCTCTCTGTTTCTCTCTCGTGCATCTCTCACTCTTTGTTCTCTTTTTCTCCCTCATCACTCTCTCTTCTAGTGCATCGTCGTGGTAACCACCACCGCCCACCGCACCCAACTCCTCCGCAGCTCCTCTGCTCCTCTTCTCGATAAGGATCGCACGCAGCCTCTGTTACATATGAGTAACTTGCAGATTTCATGTAGATGAAGGAAAGAAGAAACTATTAAACGGCTTAAGTTCACGTAAAAGAATTTTTGTGATATTACTGTTTTGCCCTTAAATGAAAACAAGTTTCTCAATTACCATTTTTGTCCGTAAATTTCAAAACTTTGAATTTCAGATAGGTTTTACGTATGCTTGACTTTTAATTATTAAACCCACTTTGTGTGGATTATGTTTTAAAAATGAGAATTTATTTTGAAAGACTACAAGGGGTGTATTTTATTTATTTTTATATATTAGTTTAATTATTAAGAGTTGGGGTTTAAGATAATATATATCTGGGTGTGATTATATTAAATTATGTTTTATTCTCGATAGTTGATAAGTTAGATTTTTTTTTATGAATTAGTCAGTGTTATTAAATGGATATTGAGGAATTTAGAAAGTGATTATTATTTATTTTAGAATTAAGAGAGAGGTTTTAAGATTATGAGAAATTTAGATTTTTGAGGTATAAAATTAAGTTATTTTAGCATCTTAGGCTTAAATATTGAAATTCGTGGTTGATCGAAAATTTACGGGAATTACATGATTATTTTATTGGTGATGATTAATATTTATTCGGCATTATTGAGGAAATTTTTGAAAGATAAAGAAGTTCAGGTAAACAGGGTTCCTATACTAGATTTTGCATAAAATAAAATGATCTAAGGTCAATTTTGAAAAATCTGCATGTCTTGTTATGAAAAGAAATTTTGGAAACAAACTCAGTTATTTGTTCTGCATTACTCCTGAAACTCTGTATAAGAAGAAAGCATTTTCTGTCATGACTGGTGTAGACATGAGCTTATTTTGACATTTTGTTTCTGAATTGTGCAAAAGAGAGTGAACATGAAGTTTTGTGCATAAATTTTATTCTTGTGATATGATTCTGTTCTGTTCTATTCTGAAAATATTCTGTACTCTAATATGATATGATGTGATTTTTAAAACCTCTAGCATGACATTCTGTTTCTGTTCTGTTCTGACCTTACCACGGTTATAAAACTGTGGCCTCTGTTTGGGTTGGTACCAACTTCTCTATTTTTGGTGCACCTACTTTGGAAACAAAGTGGTATTTTACGTGTTTTTTCATGTGTGCACACTCGGGGCTTCGAGATTGAAAAGGAGAAAGTTTCACAATATGATACTGCTTGGTTTGGCCATCGGGGATAGCATAACCCTACCACGGGGGTTAAACATGGTATATGATATGATATGATATGATATGATAAGATAAAAATGTTCAGTTATGTTATACCAAAGGGTTTTTGAATATGAAAATGGTTTATGAATATGAAAATATTGAAAAGTCGCTATAATTTTCTGATAATACATTTTGAGATATGCATATGAAAATGAAATGTTTTATTTTTGCATTCTAAACTTTCTGAAAATGTTCATGTTTATATACTAGTATATGTTCTCTGCTTACTGAGTTGTTGATAACTCACCCCTATCTCCATAATATTTTTCAGATGATTTGAATATTTCAACTGAGGATCGAGAATATGAAGCATGGATTAGATGAGTTAAAAATAATGGATTAAGTATAGAAGGTTTATATGAGTATTGAGGATTCTTATTCAGTAAGTTTGTTGTGATATGATGATGTGATATGTTGGGAGGTTGATGTTTATATTAAGACTTTGTGTTGTCTTAGTTTAATTATATCAGAGTAATTGATGTGTGAGTATTTTGTGTAATGGAGAAAAATTGGAGTATATACTTTGTGGTTGGAAAATGACTTTTAAGTGACATGAATTAACTCTCCGGACCCCTTGGGAACGGGGTGTTACAGTTCAAATATTAATGTAAAGCTATATGGTATAATCATTCGTGCGTCTATCAGGTGCTTGCATTTTTTTCTATACTCAAGTAAAAGTTAAGTTGTTACAGAAGATAAGTAATATAAGAGAGCAACTACATCTGAAGAGATATAGCTAAGATTATAATTGAAATACAAACTTCAGTTGAGTAAAATATCATTTATTTGAATTTGATTACTGATGAATTGTACGTATTTGGTTTGGACGAGATTCTTGTTGTAGGATCCTAAAAACCGCCTGCAAGTGCAACGGGGAGTCATGAACATCAAGCTTGGAACACAAGAACTGGAAACACGTGAAAATGATGGGTTTGGTAAGAACATATGCAAGTCGGTCACGACTAGAGATGAAACACGCTTGTAATGCTGTGGCAGCAACCCGATCATGAAAAAAATGAAAATTGATCTCAACATGCTTAAAAAATGAAAATTGATCTCAACATGCTTACTTTGAGCATAGAAGGCCAAGTAATGCTATATACAGTCATAGAGTGTGCAAACCTATGTACTACCTTAAAAAAAATGGTCTTACCATTAGAAAGTGGGCTTTTTCATGTGGTTTCCCGACTTACCAAATTTGAAAAAGAAGTGTGTGAGGCATACACACCTTAGAATTGCATAAATCATTTCTCTAGAAGACCGAGTTGGTAAACATGTATGTAACGTCAATATTGTCACACCATAGCTTTGAAGCGCAAGGAAGCACAACACACAGGTCACAAAGTTAATACTAAAAAGAAGTGATATTGTCACAAAGAGATCCTACAAAAATAAATCCACAAACTAACATGGCTTCACACCACTGCAATTCAGCAGTAGTTTTGGCAAGGGATTTGTACTTAGCCGCTGTGCTTGAGCGGAACACCATTTGATGTTTATGGAAACTCCAAGAGATTAAGTTCTTGCCAAGAAACGCACAAAAAGTACATTTTGATTGTGGAGCCCAGCACACAAGAAGGTCCAAAGCCTTAGAAGAAAAGCCCAGCCCCATTATCTCTCAAACTTGTAGCACTCTCCTTGAAATTTTAGGCCACTGCCAACTCAAACTTTGTCGACCCTCCCTTTCGAATTTTCTCTTGGCCGCATGATTGGAGTATAGGCTTGGAATCATGATTGTTGATTTTCAAAGCATTAGACAAATCTTTCATCCTTTATGTCTCTCTATCATATTTAGTGCCTCTTTGTTTGAGATGCCCACGACTAGCAGCAAAGCTTAGAATGCCTTGCTCATCCAACAATTTCCCCTCTGCGCTGTAAGTGATTCTATGGACTGACCATCATGGAATTGCAAAATTATGTTCTATATATGTGGCTGTGTGAAGTGATGGGATTTTTGTGCAATTTGTGATGTGTACTTTTTTCATCATTTAGTTATTTATTGAATGTTTATCACTAGTCTATCTTAAATCTCTAACTGTTTGTTGAATATTTACTATCTAATTGTGACTTATGCGTGTAAATTGAAATTTGTAAAATTGTTGGATTCTTATGTTATTGCATTTTTTGATGGGTGTGTGTTTCACTACCCTAAGCCGAGATGAGACATTATCTTGGTGGAGGTCCTATAATCAATTGAGAGCGCATAAAATTGAGTGACATCTCCTAAATTGTCGCCTGGTGATAATGAACTCGGGCAAGATGGTAACACTCTCAAGTCAACGTCGTTGCTCCTTTGCTGGTGGAGGCTAGAGGATGCTTGGCCATGAATGTGCGGGTGCGCAACTATACATCACTTGTTACGAAATTACATGCACGGTTGTTACCTGTAATGTGGCGAAGGGAGCCAGAGTGTTCAGATGGTCCATAGGGGAGACCATGGTACATTTCTTAAAAAAATTGTTATTTATAAAACATGATTTTTGGGTGTATAATGTCTTCTGTGGAAGTTTTGGTGAATACTTAAGTTTTATTTTTTGGAAAATGTCAAATATTATATTTCCTTATATTTTTCTTGTTTGCATAATTTTTCTTTTCCATTTCCTTGCAGTTTTGAGGGTTAGACTTAGTTCCACTTACTGAGTTTTTCGAAATCTCACTATGGTGGTCTCAGCTCCTTGAAATCGTAGATTTTAATATAGAGGATATATGGTTATGGTTACGAGTATGGAGGTCTGACTCTGCCAACAAAGTGAAAATTGGGGTCAATCCCCCATTTTAATTAAGTTGTTGTTTTTTACTCTTTTTAATTAAATTGGAGGATTGTAATATTCTTTTGTCTGTGGTTTGAAGAGTTGTGGTTTAGGGATAGGCCTGCAACCCGACCAAACCGCATAGCATTTTAGCTCGGCCTGACCCGACCCATTAAAAGTCGAGTATGATCAACACTATTTTTTTAAAAAATTTT
Source organism: Pterocarya stenoptera (assembly GCA_003123785.1). NCBI lineage: Eukaryota > Viridiplantae > Streptophyta > Magnoliopsida > Fagales > Juglandaceae > Pterocarya > Pterocarya stenoptera. The sequence goes on along the minus strand of QEOT01005682.1, from coordinate 141,810 downwards.
TCTTATTTTTCAAAGATGGCAGTGTCGAAAATCCTAAGAGATTTCTGCTTCAACATTGATCAACGCTGCCTTCTTCAACATTGTTGGAGAGTTATGCTTCTTCAATATTCTAAGTAAATTTAACTTAAAAAGATAAGGTACAAAGAAAGAAATGAAGAAAATAAATGGAGACAGAAAAATATGTTTATTGGTAATGTAAATTAAACATACTCAAACAAGAGTATCATTCGATTTAAGCCTCTGCATGACGCGTTTCCTCAATTGCTCTGAATACAACATTTAAATATATATGTATTATGATCGTGAAAGGTCTTATGCCAGAGCGAAGGCTTTGAGAAAGTGGACATCCTGGGAGACAGAATGGACGAAAGCATTGGAGTTCAGGTCACTAGAGGCCAAGCAAAGGACGAAGGGCGAGTAGAGAGCGAAGACGGAGTCGCTTAGGAACGTGATCCAGAACGGCCTCTCAATTGCTCCTTCGTTGACGACCACCAAGGTCGGCCCCAGCCCTAGCCCTGAGGTTGAAGTAAAGAGGGGTCGTAGGGCTTGAAGCCTCGCCCTTGACCAGCGGCTGACCTTTCTTCTAACACTTAGGAATCACAGCACCAACCTCAAGAGGAAGAACATGTTGCTTGGGTAAAGAAATGGAGTGATGAACAAAGGAATGGAGGCAACGGGAAATGAGGAAGAGAATGGGAAGGCTAAGGTTTCATTTGCTTGACTTTATGGGTTAAAACCGGCATTTGACGGGTTTGACCCGAAAATACATTAACCTGCATTTTATCGGACGGGTTGAGTCGGGTCGGGCCTGCGGCTTTTCTACCTAGGCCTACTTAAGGATATTAGGGTTATGATGTATTTAAATTTTTTTAGTACTATTAGATAGATTCTAATTACTACCTTTTTTTATTTTCTGCTGCGAATTAATTATACACATTTATGGAGCATTCGAGCATATACTTTATTTTTACATTGTGCAAGAGGAGTATGACTCAAGCAGCAAACATTCCAGTATCGCGGTTGCCGCCAAATCCCAAGCGAGAGTCAGGGCGCCACATTGAGCGACGTTGGTTAGGTCTCCCCACCTAGTCAATTAGTCCGTTACCTTCCGCTTTGTCTTGAACCCAAACAGTTAAGATAGCGAATAAGGGCAACCGTTGCATGCTAATATTTAAGGTACTCCACTGTTATTAATGTTTTGGTTTGTATTCAACGTCGGTGTGCTGACGCTATTATATATTCCGGCGAAGAATCTGCTTATTGTTTTAATGAAGCTCCTTCGCTACATACCTGCATGCATACATCTGGCGCATAGCGGCGAAAACACAGGCATCATTAAAACGAGCCTATAACCCGCGCAATGCGCAGATCGGTTTTTTTGCTGAATTTTATAACTCTAAATAGTTCATTATACATAACCACTACCAAAATTATTAAAAAAATGTATATGAAATATATATAAAATGGAGCAATATGCATATATATAAAAGAGTTCACTTTACCAATAAATATTTCAGTGGCTTGGCGTCGTGTAAATTTAACACCAACTAATGTGGTATGAATTACATATAGAAACCTAGTAACATGCATACAATTTGCAACATATACCTTAGAGAAAAACTGGATAATTCTGTTATCTTCCTGTTTAAATTTGATTGAAATTGAAATTAGAATTGAATAATTATAAACATTAATATATAGATTCTTCTCCTCTTATTAGGATTCATAACTCAATCAATATATCATCTGAAAGATGGAAAGAACCTATTATTTTCATGCTAACCTAAGTCAAGCAAAATCAGCCCCAACGGATCAACCATCTCCGTGGACGCTTGCAATCTCAGACCTCTAAGCAAAAGAAGTAAATAACTAAAAAAGAAATCAAGATTCACATACCTTAACATTACCAGCGTTTACTAAATAAAAAAAAAAATACCTGCATTTTCTTAGAAAAGCTGTATAGGTGGATGGTTGAAATTTATACTTCATGGGCTGGCTTTATATCCATCTCGAAGAGAGAAGTGAACGTGCGACGGCACAGGGAGATGGGCTGAGATCAACGGTGGTGAGTGCAGCGGCAGAGCAGGTGTTGAGAGAGAGAGAGAGAACAGAGAGCACCGTGAGAGAAGGTTCAGCATGGCCTTACCGAGAGGAGAACAAAGACCAAGCGGTGTGGGTTGCAGTCCAACCGTGGAGTCTTGCTTTCCGGTGTCCTCTGTTGCCTGTGAAGTGCGGTGATGTATCGGGGTTGAGAGCACATAACTTGCTTTGTTTTTGGTGTAGGAAACAGGGGCCTTCCGTGAGGCTAAGGGTGTCGTTTTCCTGCGTGTAGGGTGTTACGAAGGGGCAAGGGTGGTTATGGTGGTTTGTTGGGCGGCTCCTACGGCAACGTGGGCTACCAGTGGTGGGATGGTTTGGTGGGCGCCACGGGACGTTACACTGGGTTCCGTTTCAGGTTGGGCTCGTCTGTGGTAGTGGTTGGGAGGCTGCACGGTGGGCTTGTCCGGGTTGAAGTCGACGGCAGCCTCGTAGTCTATGTAAGTAAGTCCATCCCTAATCGATGAGGATGATCGAATATGGGGATTCACTCTGTTTATGTAAACTTCTAAAAAAAATTGTTTTTCAACTGGGGTTTTGTTAGAATCAGTCTCAAATAATACACATTAATCTTCGACATAGCATATTAATCATTCGATATAACCTGAGACGACACGCAGACTTCTTATAAACAGCAAAAAAAACTTGCCTCAGTCTGTCTGTGTACCAAAAATTTTTGATGATGAATGGAATAAACAACAGGCATAGCAAACCTGGTGATTCTCGGCCACTTTGCATCATTGGTGCAGGAGATGGTTGGTCTTCGAACATGTTGCAGAGGTTGAAGGAATGTTCAATATATCTGTCGTATATGGAACAGGTGTTTCAATCTAGGCAACTCTTCATACGTATAATAAAGGCGCACGATATTAAGACAGTTTCGAAATAGTTTATTATCTGTTGCAGAGGTTGGTCTTCGAACATGTTACAGAGGTTGAAGAGATGTTCAATATATCTGTCATCTATTGAACAGTTGTTCCATTCTAGGCAACTCTTCGTACGTATAATAAAGGCGCATGATCTTAAGATAGTTTCGAAATTTGGTGTGCCACATTTCACTTTGATTGGTCAATATTTAATGCTAATCGACAAATATGGGATGAAAGCCAACTCAGACATACTGAACTCGGCTTTTATATATTTAAATAGATATGATCTGAAAGTTGATCTTCAGCCTACAGTCCGTGCACTACTTTATGTCTCCGCCATCCACACTACAACAAATAGTGGCTTTTGCCACGAGTTCTTTTTCTGCGGTATACAATCGTGGCAAAAAGTGGGCTGTTCACACGAAAACTGTCCGTGAAAAAAAAAAGTCTTTTTCCACGGAATCACATTGGCCAGTAAAAAGTGGTGGGAAAAACTCTTTTTGCAACGAAATAAATACTATTTCCGCAATAAAAAGTCACCGCAAATAAAGTTTCCCTACATCCATTCATTTCGTGGGTAAATAGATTTTAGGACAAAGTAATTAGCTTTTTGCGGCGAGTTTTTCTCGCCGCAAATAATCTTACCAGAGATACCGTTCTCTAGTGGGATATTAGTTTTTGTGACGAGGTCTTCGGTTTTTACGGCTACTACTTATCGTCGTAAATAAACTTATCTGAATTACTTTTTTATTCTCAGCTATTGAGCAATTGTGGCGATATATTCTGTTTTTGCGGCGATATTAACTTGCCGCAAAAAGTCATCCAATTTAAACCCAAGTTATTCATTTCCCTTCGGCCGTCTCCCCCTCTCGTCCCCCTCTCTCTGTCCCTAATCCCTCTTCCCGCTCAAGCGTCGGCTGCGCACAACCCAAGCCGCCTCGCACAACCCGTTGCCAACGACCCCACCTCACCGGCCACCTCCTCCACCTACCCTCCAGTGGACGCCGATCTCCCCCTCCCTCTTCTTCCCTTAGCTTTTTCTCTCTCAAGTTTCCCATGGTTGCCGCTGCCCAGCACAGCGTCCGATGCAGCCCACGTCCCCTCCACCTCACCTCAACGGCCACCCCCTCCTTCTCCCCCAACCCCCACGCTGATCTCTTTCTTTTTCCCCGAATCTGGCCTCACCTCTCTCTCTCTCTCAGATTTCTCAATTTTCCCTCTTTCTCTTCTGTATTTTCCCTCTTTCTTTGTTGTTTACTTTTCCAAACTATTATTCATAGTTTTATTAGCCTTGTGGCTGACAGTGTATTTGATGTTGTAGTTGTCCCTGCTACATATTTGTGATGAACATGGAGCATATTTGGGCTTTTTCTGTACGCAGATAAAGAAGAGATTTAACATTAGGGTGAGCATTTGTCTACCATTCTGTTCAATTCCACATTCCTTGCACTGCTTCGTATTGTCTTAGCCCAATGTGTTTATTTTGATATGTTAAGCATATTTTTTCTATAAGTTTTGTGTTCGTCTTCAGAATTATGTACCATATTGCACAATGGTTTCTCCGAAATCCAACACGATTGCCACCATTAGTTGGGTTTTTGGTTGTGTCTAATCACATGTTTGGCCCAATCTGGCCAAAAATTCTATGCTCTTTGGATGAGCGTAGAAGTTTCTTTTCCACACCTTATTTCTTTGTGGGTCAGTTATGGTATTCAATGGATCTTTCATGAATTTCTTGTGTCATATTCTAGCTCCAGGTTGTATCTTGGTGTTCTCTTTCATATGCTTCGCTAAATGTATTTACTTGTTTCAATAAAACTTTATATTACTTTAAAAAAAAGGCTGAACTATGTAATAGTTGTTAAGTATAAATGGGGTCTGGAAATGGAAGGAATTGTGTTCTGCATGGTATTTTAGACTAATATTATTGTGAGTCTTTCACTATAACACATGCATAAAGAAACATCCTTTTTGTGAAGGATTTGTTTCTGTTTTGCTTTAATTAAGCTCTCATAGTGGCATAAAGAAAAAAATAACTGATTGTGAAGGATCTGTTTCTGTTTTGTGTGGGAGTTTGAGAAAGTTGTAATGGTAACCAAATCAGGTCTTAATAACTGATTGTGCCGGGAATGCCTCTAGGAGTGCAAAACTTTTCATCAGAACTCTCTCTCTCTCTCTCTCTCTCTCTTCCTCTCTGTGTGCGTGTTTAGTGTTTATTGATGATTTTATATTGAAGTACCCTAACACAATAAGATCTCACTGTAGTAAATACGGGCCCCACCACTGTTCTTCAACTCATTGTTAATCTGGATAGTAAAGATGTTATGGACTGTGAACCAATTTACCCCTCAATCTCATAGCTTGATGGCATATATACATATTACAAACACCTTGGGGTTAGTTTCAGAAATGTCTTTCACAACCTTGCTTTTTGAAGATGTTCGATTATTTTGTAGCTTGGTTGGATGTTCGATTATTTTGTAGCTTGGTTGGATGTTCGATTTAACCCTTGTGAAGAATTAATTTGCAATTTCTTTCCTGCTGACTTAATTATCAAAAAAAAAATAAAAATCCTACTGCCTCCTTGGTAATGCAGTACAATACTCCTTAATGATGAGTTCACTTTTGGTGTCTCACATGACCAATATTTTTCAGGTGAAGAACCCCCTGAGTCATTATTTATGAAGGAACTGAGGAAGAGGGGCATGACTCCAACTTTATTGCTTGAAGAAACAAAAAGGAGCAACTATGGACTGGATAACGAAACAAATTTGAAGGAAGAAGATAGAAGATTCTCGAATAGAAATGCAGTCTCAACTGAGCTTGAGAAAAGCCTATCTAATCAAAGAGAGCTCTCCATGACGTTGAATAGTGAAGGACTTGAGGTCCAAGTTTTTCCTTTTTTATTTTAATTTAATAGTCTTACCTCAAAGTTTTCATTGGCATTATCTTGAATCAATTTGTCCAGACACTAGTTCAGAGGCTTGGAACCAGTGTCTGTTTTATATGCTTTCAATGCTTTATTCTGTTGAACTCATGCAGCATAGTGTATAGTAAAATCAATTTACCTCAAAGATTCAGGAGTGGTCTTAGGTCAGTGGAAAATGTCCTTTTTCAGAGACAAAAAGCAAATTTCTCTAATGGAGACAAAAGGAAGAAGTTCCTTTTGTTAATCCTTCTTTGTGTGTTGCTGAACTGGTTTCTGGTCGCTTAGTTCTGTTTTGTTGTGCTTGTTATATCTTGTGTCTGTAACAGCTATCCGGGTGGTGTCTGTAGCAGTTTTGCGTTGGTCTTGTTGTGTTTGAAGCAGATGTGCCTTGGAGCTGTGTTGTTGCTTGTGTTTATCTCGTGTGGTTGGTTATGAAAATGTCTACAGTATTTATAGTGACACTTTGTATGGCATTATATAGGGGTATGCCCCCTTAAAAATGAACTTGGGTACTCTTTCTTCAATGAACTTGGGTACACTTTGTAATCAATGTCCACCATACAATTGTCCAAACCTTATGCTTAATCTGCATAGAAGTTATCCAAAGGTTCTTGTATTGGTCTTTTTATGTCAAATATGGAACTTGTAAATGATTCATGATTTTTCTTTTGCATGTCGTTCCTTGTAATATGTTAGTTGCCCATGAAGACGAGGCTAATTGAATATAAGAAAATGGGGGCAGGTTGATAACATTTTTGGAGATGTTAGGAATTAGTTGATACTTATCGTCGTAAATAAACTTATCTTAAGCTTCCTCTTTTGCTTTGTGATTGTGACATGGATGCATTGTACACGACAACTGACTTATATACATTGTTTCAGGGGTTAATTCCTCGGGCTAAACTTTGGTTAACAATTGGAGGGACCTTCTTCTTTGGATTTTGGCCGTTGATCCTTATAACTGTTACATTATTTTTGGCTCTCTACTTTGTAAGCTCTCTCTCTCTCTCTCTCTCTCTCTTCACCTTTCATCTGTGATTGTTCTTATGTTGTTTCCATCTGCTAGACAATGTTTATGGATCAATTTTAAAGATTTCTAGTTTTGTTTAGCTTTATTGGTTAATGTCTAAAAATTTTTTAAGTGTTCAATTATGCTGACTTCATTTAGGAAGTGCTGTTACGAAATCAACTTTATTATAATAGAACCACAAGATCCTTGGACCCAGTTTTCATTAACATTCTAAGTCGGATAGTATGTTGTCATGTTTCTTTTATTTTGGAGGATTCTCACTTTGGCTTCAAATTTCCACAAAGAAGTCAAATGTGGACTAAATATCAAACTGTTGAATGATCTTCTAGAAATTTAGTGACCAATATATTCTTGAATTGGCAAAGGCAAATTAGATTCATTCATTACCAATGGGAACCTAACTTTGGCATAACGAATTTAACGAAATTGAACTTATTGTATCTCTGATGATACATGTATTCAATGGATCTTTTGTTTCACATAATATTTATATTTTCAAGCCTATTGTTAGCACCTATGAATCAATTATAGAAAGGAATTAATTAGCATTTTTACCATCATTTTAACCTGGAAACTAGTTATATAACTGAATCCAAGTGTGAGATTTTCATTTCCAACAGTTTCCCCCAATGTCCATCTAATATGTTCTTAGGTGTGCCATATAGTCAAGAAACAATTACTCCTAGTATGCTTTTAGATTTTTTGTGTGTTCAATATTGTCACATTTAAACTGTGTAGTTGCATCATCATCACTTTGATTGGGGCTTAGTTTAGAAAACTTATGCATTTTTAGAATTGATTAATTAAATTAAAGGTAGTTTAATTATAAACAAGTTTTAATTCAATGTAGTTGTTTGGGTTAGTTATAATCTGTCATTGGTTCTAAAGTGGATTTTATTTTTGTTTGTTGGTTGGACGATAGCCTATTTGGATTGCAATGGAGTGGATGGAATAGAGTGGCTTCACTTGTGTTGATGTTTGAGCATGGAATGGAGTTGGGATGAAGATGAATTGTTTTGAAGTGTTGGGATTAAGTGATGGAGTTGTAGTGAGTTTGTAAAGTATGATGATGATGTTGGTTTAATTCATTTAATTTGTGTATATTAAATGTATTGGGTATGGATTAAACTTGTAAAAACAAATAAGTGCTTTGAATGGATTGTATGTTGATCTTATAAAGCTTGAATGGATTGTATGGTTGTGGTTTTTTAGGGCCATTGTAACTTATAAAGTTTTGTGGTTGTGTGGTGTATGTATATAAATTGAATGGACAATTTCCTCCCTTGGGTTCTCATTAGAAGTTTTTCTTGTGAATGTTAGTACAATTTTATATGTTTTTTTTTTAAATTATTATAAGCGTGTATATGCTCTATCTCCAAGGTTCGGATATAATAATTATAGCCTACATTAAACTATTTGTTATGATTATTTTTGGCTCAGTCTCATGGGTTAATGTTTACAATATATTTTTTTTTTTCTGAAATCTCTTACCATTTGCCACGAATGAAACTCGTGGCGAATGTTTTTTTTTTTGGCCGAAAGTATTTATTTTCCACCATAAAATTTCTTCATAAATAAATATTTCCGATGAAATACTTTGTGGAAAATATATATTTTCTATGAAGTATGTTATTAGAAATACCAAAGACAACTTTTTCCATGAAGATATGTCATTGGTAAACACTTTTTGCTACAACCTCTTTCCATGGAGAGTGATGTTATTTTCACCACATTATACCAGATGAGACCTTATTTGCCACGAAGAAAAAAGTTTTAACCGCCACAAATGTCGTGGGGAAAAGAAGGCTTTTCCCATGAACTCGTGGGTTGGTGGAAAAAGACTCATTCTCTATGAATTATATCCCACGACTCTCCCACGGAACAAATTGGTGGGAAAAAATTTTTTCCCACTAGGATATACTTTTTCCCACAACTACCACTCCTGGGAAAAATCAATATTTGTTGTAGTGCCATGCCAAAAATGTGCTCTCATATTCCTAGATGAATAATGAACAAGTTGACAACATTTTTTTGATGCATATATATCAAACTTGCGATAATATAATAAAAATATAATTAGTTATAATATTGCATGCTTTGGCATCGAAGAATGAGTCGGCCCGCTCCATCAATATTCGTGGATCATGTCGATCAGTACTAGATTACTAATTATATATATCTTTTGACAACTGATTACTAATTTTTGAATCGGCAAGAAAAATTTCTTTTCTTTGACTTGATCAAACCTGCCAAAATTATAATAAGCGGCATTGTTGCATGTGGAATAAGCATTGTTCATGTGGACGTACGATGAATACGGGCAAATCAAAGACGGGATTGCCATGTTGATCATTGCGAGGGTCGAATTTTTTAGAGTTAATTGGAATAAAAGATATATATAAATATATATATATATATATATATTGTATTAAGAAATGCCATTACCAAAATGATAAAAATAAAACAAAGTAATTATAAAAGCAAAAAGAAAATACAGAAACGCAGAAACCTAAATGTTCATCCCGGCAACTTCCATCTTAATTAGTATATACGGACGCTAATTAATTACCCGACACTCCCAACTTTTGAGTTATTTTTCTTTTAAAAAAGATCTTAACCATAGACTTAAGGCTCAATTTGCATTGAAAAACACTTTGAATCAATTTCATTTCATTTTATCTCATCATTATAACTGTCACAAATTTTCACATAAAATACAATAAAAAATTCAACTTTTTTAAATTTTAAAATAATAATAATATTAAAAAATAATATTTTATTCAACTAATTTTAACTTTCATCTCAACTCATTGTCCAAACCTAACCTTAGTTATACATTGCGACATTGATATTATAAGGATTCGATGTTGGATCATCATATATATGACATAACTCAAAAAAATAAATAAGTGCGAGAAAACAAATTAGTCTCAGCGTTAATTAGCAAAAATACTCTACAAAGTCAACATGCACATGATGCATACAACTGATCATGTAATTTATAACTGGCTAGTGAGCATAAAATAATACTTGTAAATATACACATAATAATAATTAAAAAATGATGTAGATGTATATATACTTGTAATCCTTTTAAAGGAAATGATTAATTAAAAATGGAGAAAATATTTTTTTTGCCTACAGTATGTTGTCGTTCTATAGCAGAGTAGTACTGCAGTTATGTCCGACTGAATAGAATGCTTACTCATGAAGTTCATTTTCAAGCTGGTTAACTAGCTTTTGGTATATATGGTTGCTGATAAATATATGAAATTCATGCATGGGAAGTAGTACTAGTGTGATATAAAACGAAGAAAAGCTAGAAAAAGAAAAAGGATGGATTTAAAATGATCATGATCATGATAACATGAATATCTAATTAACTATATATAGGTCCAATGTTATAATTAATTTGAATACCAACTTATAAATCGACATGATGATATTGTAGTACTTCAATTCTATCTCAATGTTAGCCTCTATTATAATTACCCTGAGTGATTTCGTGAATTTTAAAGACCATTTTTCAAAATCGGAAAAGATCGTACGTGTACCTCAGCTTAAGATTGTTGTCCACCTATTTAGTAATATTAATTAAGGCATGCAACCATTGGATTCTAAAATTTAAGGTTGTCACTATACTTAATTTGTTTTGTATTTCACGTCAGTTTTGTTCAAGACATTGTACGTACGTGTGCCGGCGAGGAATCTGCGTAAAAGTCTCCGCATGGATTTATTATGAGTGAAGTCTTGTTATATCTGTTTTTAATGAACCTTCTTAATTCCCATTAGAAGTATATATATATATTTATATATCTGGCGGTTAAAACTCGGCATCATGATTAGATATAAACTGAAATATTTCAGGTCCAACTTCCACGCCATAGCTCTCCAACTTTTCTGTACCCTGTCTCTCCTCACCTTCGAAGCTGTAGAGATGACTCATAATAGGGTGTTACCCATGTCAGTGTCAACCCTCGTTATCTTCTTCCTCCTACTTCTTCCAACCGCTTACTCAGTCTATTTCAAAATAACTCGCTTCGAACCCAATGCCGACAACATACTATACTTGGGTGATGCAGCACCATCTGTGGGAACCATTGAGATGATCTACAAATATACTTATTTATGCCGAGTCGGTCGAGCCATCTATTCTGAGAGGGTGCTTCTCTATGACTCAGATACAGGAAAACTCACCAACTTTAGTACACATTTCTCCTTCCTTATCGACACCCAAGGTCGTGCTTCTTATGGCCATGGGTTAGCTTTCTTCTTGGCTCCTGTCGGATTTGAAGTTCCTCTAAATTCAGTTGGTGGATTCCTAGGCCTTTTCAACACCACGACTAGTGATTCATCTCATAACCAAATTGTTCTCGTCGAATTCGACTCATTCCCGAATCCAGAATGGGATCCTTCATTTGAGCATGTAGGGATTAATAACAACTCAATTGCTTCTGCAACATACACCGCTTGGAATGCCAGCTTGCACAGTGGAGATACTGCTGATGTATGGATTACTTACAATGCTTCTACCAAGAACTTGAGCGTGTCTTGGGAATATCGAACAACCTCTAGTGCTAATGAGAAAACGAGTCTTTCTTTTGAAATCGATCTCATGCAGGTTCTTCCTGAGTGGGTCACAGTTGGATTTTCAGCTACCACAGGTCAATTTGGAGAGCGAACTATAATTCAATCGTGGGAATTTAGTTCCAGTTTGGAAAGAAAGGAAAAAAATGCAAAAAATGAAAAAAAGAAAAGTTTAGTCATTGGTCTAACAGTTTCAGCTGGCGTTCTGATAGCTATAGCAATTGTGACTTTTGTGACATTGTGGGCACGGAAGGGAAAGAAAAAAGAAAAGGAAGAGGAAACTACTGAGACTATGAACTTAACATCAATTAATGAAGACCTTGAAAGAGGAGCAGGACCAAGGAGATTTTCTTATGAATATCTTGCTTTGGCCACTAACAATTTTTCGATTGGCAAGAAGTTGGGGGAAGGAGGCTTTGGTACCGTCTACAGAGGGTACTTAAATGATTTGGATATAGCAGTTGCTGTAAAGAAAATCTCAAGGGAGTCTAAACAGGGAAGAAAAGAGTACTTAGCTGAGGTGAAGATCATTAGCCAGATTAGGCACAGGAATCTGGTGCAACTCGTAGGATGGTGCCATGACAATGCTGAGTTCCTACTTGTCTACGAGTTTATGCCAAATGGTAGCCTTGATGCGCATCTCTTTGGCATGAGGAGTCCTCTGACTTGGGCAGTGAGATACAAGATAGCTTCTGGGTTGGCCTCTGCGCTTTTGTATCTCCATGAAGGGTGGGAGCAATGTGTCATACATCGAGACATCAAATCGAGCAATGTCATGCTTGATTCTAGTTTTAACGTGAAACTTGGAGACTTTGGATTAGCTCGGCTCATGGACCATGAGCTAAGTCTTGAGACAACTGGATTGGCTGGAACATTAGGCTATATGGCTCCAGAATACATAACCACTGGTAGGGCTAGTAAAGAATCGGATGTATATAGCTATGGTGTGGTTGCATTAGAAATTGCTACCGGAAGAAAGTCAACTGACCATCCAGAAAAGGATTCTGCGATGGGGTTGGTAGAGTGGGTTTGGAATCTTTACGGGAGTAGAAGGCTCCCCATGGCGATTGATGAGAGATTGGGAATGGATTTCGAAGAGAAGCAGATAGTGTGTTTAATGGTTGTTGGATTGTGGTGTGCTCATCCTGATCAAAAAGATAGACCGTCAATAAGGCAAGCAATTCAAGTTCTTAATTTTGAGGCTACAATGCCAGATCTTCCTTTGAAGATGCCTATTCCTTCGTATCGCATATCTACATCATGATCATGTCAGTTAGCACCGGTGAACCTTCAAATAACGACTAGTCTAGACAAAGAGTAGTTTATGCATGCGTGTAGCGTGCCAAAGTAACTCCTCTTCACGTACCCATCAAGCTGGGTCAGCTGAGTCGCTGACTGATTCAAGAGTCTGCATGTTATGTAAACATTTTAATTTCTTCAAAAATCGATCATCAATACTGTTTAATTATCTAGGATGAAACGAGAATTTCTTTTCAAGAGGGGCCAAAACATATAGATGAAAAGTTATGAAAAACTTAAATATACCCTATTTAGTGTTAATAAATTATAATAAATAGATGAAAAAACACAAAATTGTTTTTAACGGCGTATTTCATTTTTGAACTCGATTAACAACCTATTAATGGAACTTCATGTTTTTTCAGAAACTCATCTATGCAAATTAACTTTTACAAAATGTAACGTCCGTCCTGGAGGATCCAGAGAGTTAACTCATATTACCTGATAACCAATTCCAACACTGCTAATATACTTCCAAAATCTCCAAATTCCCAATATTATAATTTTTTTTTGATTCAAACTAATTTCTTAATATAATCAATTCTTCAAAATGCCAAGACATCATAACACAATGAAATTTCTTAACAAAATCGCCAATATTCATCGAAAGCTTTCTATTCTTAATCCACTACTCTTAACTCATCTCACCCAATACTTCACAGTCTTGATCCTCAGCTGAAATGTCCAAAATCATTTGAAAATATTGTCAAAATAAGGGGGTGAGTTATCAACAACTCAGTAAGTAGAGAACATATATTAGTATGTAAACATGAGCATTTATCAAAATTCGGAATGCTGAACAAAATATTTTCTTTCAGAATGCAGAACGAGAATATTTGTTTTTAAAATGCAAAATGGAGACATGTTACCAAAAATAAGAGCGAAACTCTCAGAAAACATTCTTATTCAAAATTTCTTTTGGCAAAGCATAATTGAATATATTCACATTAATATCTTATCATATTAGAACAGAGACTATGTTTAACTCCCATGGTAGGGTTGTCCATTCTGCGGAAAGTCAAGCAGAACATAAATCATCATAAATATCAAAGCGATTGCACTCAGAATAGAAAATCACTATTATATCCTGTGGTGGGCTAGATGTTACTATTATATCCCGTGACAGGGCCAGAGGTCACTATTATATCCCGTGATAGGGCCACATATCAGAACAAAACAGAATCATAATCACATCAGAATTAGAATCAGAATCAAAACAAAATTAGAACGTCATGCCAAAAGTTTTTCGGATGCCACATCACACTGAAACAGAGTACTAAACAAATTCAGATCATTTCAAATTTTCCAAAACAAATTCAGAAAATCTTCACGTCACATGCAAAAATCATCAATTTTCATATTCGCTCATATTTTTCTAAGTTCAATAACAGAATGTTAAAAATAAGCTCATGTCTACACCAGTCATGCCAAAAAATACTTTATTCTTATACAGAATCTCATGAGCAGTGCAGAACAAATAACTGAGGCTATTTAACATTTCTTTTCATAACACAACAACACGTTTTCAAAATTGACCTCAGTCCATTTTATTTTTATGCAACGTCTAGCATAAGAACTCCGCTTACCTAATTTTTTTAGCTTTTCAAAAATTACCTCAATAATGCCGAACAAATATTAATTGTCACCTATAAGATAATCACGTAAATTTTCAATCCATCACTTATTTCGATATTTAAGCCTAAACTTCTAAAATAACCTATTTTTAATTCCTCAAAATCTAAAAATTCTCATAATTCATAAAATATCATCATTTCCCAAAACCATCAATATCCACTTAATCAAATTCGTACCGAAAAAGAATTTTACCGAACAAGTATTAAGATAATTATGGAACTCAGCAAGAAGTAATATTTAAAATATCTAAAATACCAACAACGTAATATAAATTAATAGAATACTTAGAATACTTTAAAAATCTTATAAAATACGTTATGAAAACTCCTCTCTTAAAAAATTGGTTTACTTCTTTTAGTTAAAAATATTATTAAAATATTATCTACACTAAAATAATATTTTATGAGACTTAAAACAAAACCCCTTTAAACATAAACCTCATCTGAAAACACATATCTGGAACATATGCTAAGGGTAAACTGGTTATAGTACTTATTTAGCTATCCACTTCAGCCTCCAACAACTCCAACACAGCAGCTGCCTCCAGAAGAGCAACCACGTCAATTGCTCCACTGGACACCTCACAAGAATCTTTTGGAATCACCTAGAATAGGTTGGTGCCTACCCTCTGGGTATGGCTGTTGTACTGCTGCACTATGATTGTATACTGTATCATGGCCGACAACTTGTAACAAACTCTGTAAATATACACTGCATTCTGCAATTCACATCAAGTGCTCGATTGTATTCCTGAGGGAAGTTTGTTAAGCTGTAACACTATAAATGTTCAAGTCTGGACATAGAACTAATGTGCAAATGAATACCAGAAAGTTTCTTCCATCCTTTGTGTCTATCTTTCTCTACATGGTACCAGAGCTCAATATCGACTAACGTCTGTTTTTCCTCCTATCTTTTCCTGGATATCTGCTCTCCTCTTTTCAATGGCTTCCGATATCTCCTCTGATAAAGAACTTTTTCATTCTTCTACTTTCCAACTTCCCAGCAACTTCTCCCACATAGTATTCGTAAAACTAAGTTCTGATAACTACCTCCTGTGGCGTGCCCAAATCATCCCTTACCTCCATAGCCAAGAACTATATCCCTTCATCGATGGTTCCACACCACCTCTCCCACCCATTCTTCCCATAGCATCACCCTCTCCAACTGGACATTCTCACCCTCAACCATATCCAACTTATCTCCAATGGCGTCGCATTGACCAAATGCTTTTGAGTGCCTTACTTTCATCTCTTATAGAACCAATCTTAGCCCAAGCTATTACTTCCTGTACATCTCGTGAACTCTGGATTACACTCGACACCATGTTCACTTCACAATCTCAGGCCAAAATCTTCCAAATTCACCATCAATATTCATAAAATAAAATAATTAAAGTCCAACAATAAGATAAATTAAAGCAAAGAGTAATTTAAATGAAAACAATAATTAATATCAAGAAAGCACATCAAAATAAATTTCACAACTTAAAAATTAAAATTTAAACCAACGATAAACACAATAAATTTAAAACAAGAGAACCAATATTTAATTTAAATAAAATAATCTTTCAATAAATAAAATAAAATAATAACATAAAATAAAATAAAATATTGGGTATCACACAGAATATTACATTAACTTGATAATGCAGGCACCACATCAAAGACTAGACTCAATAAAAAATGTACTTATTTTAAATAGGTTATTAATAAAAAGTTCAAAATATAAGAAAACTATTGGGTCATCATGTGTTTGGTTAAGAAAATTAAACTCGAAGAATGAAAATCTTTGTGAATTCTTTTGAAAAATTTTGAGATGAGTTTTTTTTTATTGGTTTTGTGAAAGTAGAAAGGAAATTTAATTTGTATAATTGCTTTTTAAATACATTTTATATTGGGTTTGTGAAAGTAATTAATAGGCAAAGTTGAACAGGGATTTAGATATATTTTTTTATATAGTTATTTTTGGCTTTTGTAAAAATTGTTTGGTGTTTGTGTTGTTTATTTTTCACTGAAATCTACTGATATGTTCTGGTTTATCTTCCAAATGGTTGTATACTGTCGCTCTTATCATCCGCTTGTCTTGATATTGCATCTATTTCACTGAGTTTGCTGTCTGCTGTGTCGATGGTTTCTGCATACTGTCACTTTGTTGGTAGAACTTGCACGGAGCCTTGCCCATTTGTGGATTTGATGTTCCCATGCATTTATGGATGCATATAATTTATTTGAGCTATGTGGTCATTTTGTTTAATTCATCTTTTGGTAACTTTGTTCTACACTTTATATTAATTCCGGTCTATGAAGATGATCACTGATCTTCTTCTTTTTCTTCTCATCAGAATTCCCTAGTTTTGTTGTAAAATCCTCGTACTAATATTGGATTTTTGCTATTTGGTCTTTTAGGGCCATTTGGGCAAAAGCATATATACTCTCTTCTACATTTCTCGTAATATTGATACCAAATCACAAAAAACTCAGGGTGAAAAGTATATATACAAAAAAAGTATTCACTTTCTTAAAGGTGGAAAACGATCGGTCGAGCACTATACAAATGTGTACATTAACGATATTTGTCAGTTGAATTATAGTTTTTTCATTTTTTGTTTAAATACTATCTAGGAAGTATGGAGTATTCATCTTATGTTCTATTCTACGATATTAGAAGGAGATTTTCTGATATGCAATTCTTACAGCTAGTTGTAGTTGACTATGGAGTTTTATTTCGTCCTGGCCTACTTGATGAGGTCTCACATCATCAAAGAAAAATAGAAAACTTTGATGTTAAAATTTCATCAATTCCTAGACTTAAACTCATGTTTTTATTTTAATCGTATATATTTTCGATTGTAACTTCTTTATTTAAACGTAGGATCCAATATTATATTGACTTAATAATTGTGCAATAACAAACTAGGTATCACCTACCTTAAACCTTTCCCTTCTCACTGGAAAACCAAAATGTTATTATCCTTTTTCTTGCCAATTAGCCCCCGATTGACAATACGCGTCACACCACATCATTCTCTAGTTGCTAGTTTAGAAGTTGAACTAAGAATCAATGCCGGCCATTTGAACAATGCATGAGGCTTACGTGTTGCCAATGCTGTGTGTGAGCTCCACATGCGTCACGGTTCCATGAGCTCCATGTGCCAGGACAATTTGAGGTTTTCTCTAGTATCGTAGAAGATCGAGTTTTTTTTTTTTGTGTCTCTAGCTATCAAACTATGTGCTAGGACATTGAATGAGAAGTGAGATGTGATAGTAAAAGAGAAAATATTCGCGGATTTCTGAGAATAGAGGGAAGGGCATTTCTTCGGGGACCACTTCCGTGGGCACTGCCACTATCTCTTCCACCTCTACTGCCTTTTCTTCTTCTTCATCCTCCTGTGCCTCCTGGACTTGCCACTCCATGAATGATTGCTTGAAAACATTGTAATTTTCATGGTATCGGTCGACCGAATCTTTGAGCTACTGAAGCACTTCAAGATTTTTTTCTATGAGCAGCAAATTTTCTTGCTACTTCTTGAATCTTACTTTGTCCTCCATGAAGAATGTATGACTCTAGATACCATTTATTAGGAACCTGTTAAGAATTGTTGTAATGGAACAAGGAAACGAATGCGGACATGGAATGAAGGTTGCTGTATTGAAAATGATAGATGCTTGAAAGATGTTTGTGAAAAAGACTTAGAGAGTCATAAACTTCTATTGATAATAGTGTCCTTCGAGAGAATCCCTAAACCTCCATAAAAATCAGACAATATTCTCAGATCGCCTCTTCATACGATATTCTCTTTGCTCTCCCTTATACCCATACAATAGTGACAACATATGCCATAACAGCAAAGGAAATAATTGTAAAATGACAACCGAAAACAACTACACTAAATGACAGACAAAGGTGTAGTTCGGACATTGAGATAAAATGAGATGTTTTTAAATGAAATTTAAAAGTTATATAAAATATTGTTAGAATATTATTTTTTAATAATATTATTATTTTAATAATAAAAAATATGAAAAAATATATTATTATTATTATATTATGTGAGAATTTGAAAAAATTATAATGATGAAATAGATGAAATGAGATGAAACTCTTTCACTGTCTAAACAAGATAAAGTACCTCAAAGTGCACACTTCAACTAAACAGTTTTGCTACGTACAACCGGCTTGCATAATCGGGATGCAACTAGCTGTACGTGGCAAAACTTACGTGGAAGAAAAAAAAGAGTAAAAAAAAAAAACAAAAAGTAAAAAGAAGAAAGGCAAAAGCAAAAAAAAAAAAAAAAAAAAATTTTTCTTCTTTCTTTGGTAGCAAACCACACTTTGAAGATTTTCCATTTTTCTTCTTCTTCGATAGAGTAGTAGACCACTGCGGCAACAAATGTTTACACAAAATTTTCTTCTTTCTTCGGTGTAGCAGACAACACTTTAAAGTAAACAATATTTTCTATTTTCCTTCTTCTCCTCCCCCACCTTCGTCAGCCTCAAAACCTGATCAGACATCATCGGCATGAGATTAAATAGAATGAAATTTCCAATTCCCAATTTAACAGACCTTATCTCGTACACTTTGCTGTATCTGAACAAACTTAGGTTAGAGGAGCTCAGAAGTTGTGGTCCCAGAGACAGAAGAAGCTGGATTCTTCCATTTATCTTGTACCGAAGTCATTGCGAACTGAGGTTAATCAATAATCGGTATAGCAGGCTCTATCTTCTTCTTCCTCTCGTTAAAGCTACGGCATGAAATCAAGCTTGGAAGACAACACTGCACAGGCCTAAGGTTTCTCCTTTTCTATTAAAAGGTTTCCATTTAAGGTCCTTTCACTACTACATACAGAGCTAGTCCCATACGGAGTATCATGTGTTGACTTTGGAAGGAGGTCACATACAGTTTGTTTAACTTTTATCTTTCCCTTGGAAATGTTCTGATTGCTTGAGGTGTTTTGGTCCTCAATATCTAGGTCTTGTTGGATGCTCTCTTAAAAAAGTTCAACCAGTTTCTTTTTGGGAGATGGCTCTGAAGTGGAACTAGGAATTATGTCCTCTAAATGCGCTTTGTTGACTCGAGGGGTCCCGGTAAAGAAGTTATGATGGACTGGAGTGTTGCCACGGGAAGGGGTAAAATTTGCAAAAGAATCAATGAATACAACAAATTTGATGGGGCGAATAAACTTATATTTCTACATGTATGTCTCCTGCATTCTTTTTTCCTTACACATCGCCAGAAATTCTAGTTTTTGAATCACGAGATTCGTATCCACCACATATTGCCACAGAGTGAATGATGCTCTCCATTCTCAATTCTTTAAACGATTTCTTCGTTTTCTGTTCAGTGCAAGCTTGAGTCATCCTTGCCGGTCGAACAGTCCCATTTATCAATCTTGTGAATTCTCTTATCTGTAAGATGATAGGGGCTTTGAGGGTTGTGGCTTTGTGAGGTGGTAACTTTAGTGGAGAAGACAAAGACAATGGAGGCTTCGATAGGGAGAAGAAGAAGACGATGGGGATGGGGGTTTCGATGTGGAGAAGACGAAAGGTTTCAATGGGAACTCAGATGAAGAGCTTCGATGGGAGAATCGCATATTGTTGTGGTTGTCTTCTCAAATTAGAACGACGTCGTTCCTCATACTGCCTCAGACCGCAATGATGTGGGGGTGCCCTAACATCTTCGGATAGCTTACACTTGAGTAACCCACGTTAGGGGTGTACATAAATCGGCCAGACCGGTCGCCTTAGACGTAGACCGACCGCCAGGTTCAGGAACCGGTAGAGAACCGGTTGGCCAGCGGTAGCAAATTCATAAAACCAACGTCAGCAGATTCGGTCTACGATTCTGGCCGATCTAAACTGAAGAACTGATCGATAGTTATAACTATATTTTTTTTGATATATTTCTTATACGATACAATGCTGTTTCTCATGAAACAACATTGTTTTGCTCTTAATCCATTGAAAAAAAAATATGATTGAAGACGACGTTTGGTCTAAACCAAACAGCGTCGTTTTTTGGTAGGGTTAGTTTTGAATTACCCCCCCTCTTCGTAGCCGTCCTAACTCCTCACTGCATCAACATCTCCCAGACTCCCTCTCCCTCTCCAGTGTATCTCAATTTGGGGGTTCAATCCGAAACCCCTAAATAAATTGGTTTAGGGGTTTCAATTGAAACCTCTAAACAAAATTTAGGGTTTCGGATTGAACTCCCAAATTTAGGGGTTTCAATTGAAACCCCTAAATTTCAATTGAAGGGGTTTCAGTTGAAATCCCTAAACAAAATTAGGATTTCGGATTGAACCCCCAAATTGATTTGGGGGTTCAATCCGAAACCCCTAAACAAAATATTTATTTAGGGGTTTCGGATTGAACCCCCAAATCAATTTCGGGGTTCAATCCGAAACCCCTAAAA
The DNA here is from genome assembly GCA_003123785.1 of Pterocarya stenoptera. Taxonomy (NCBI): domain Eukaryota; kingdom Viridiplantae; phylum Streptophyta; class Magnoliopsida; order Fagales; family Juglandaceae; genus Pterocarya; species Pterocarya stenoptera. The sequence goes on along the minus strand of QEOT01005682.1, from coordinate 120,952 downwards.
AAATTTCACACAGTGACAAACAGTCAAACACATGCACAAGCCAGAATCCACAGTACACAATTTCATAATCATTCTCATCCTCCATCTCCGATTCAACCCATCCTTCCTCCAATCTCCAATCCAAAACTAAAAAATAAAAAATAAAATCGAAGCGAGAGAGTGAAGAGACAGAGTGCGAGAGAGTCAGAGACTGAGAGTTTGGAGTCTTACCTTTGGAGTTTGGAGTTCGGCGCAGTCGTCTGAGAGAGTGAGATTGAGGTCTGAGTCTCTGAGAGAGCGCCAAAGACAGAGTGCGAGAGAGTGAGAGAGAGAGAGGAGTGCGAAATGGAGAAGCTTCGAGAGTGAGGTCTGAGAGTTCGAGAATGACGAGAGGAGTGAGGGGGGGTGTTAAACCGGGGTTATAGTATTAGTGAAACGGCGTCGTTTTGTCCATGGACAAAACGACGCCGTTTCATTAATAAGGGGTTTTTTTTAAAATATATAATATAAATATATATTTTATACTGTATGCGGGGCGGGGCCACCCGCACCCCGGTTGGGCGGAACGATTCCCCCGCCCAGCTTGGGCGGGTGCGGGGCGGGCGGGGCGATGCAGCGGGG
>QEOT01005682.1:76987-120138 GCA_003123785.1 Pterocarya stenoptera | reverse complement strand
ATACCGTTAATATAAACTAATTATAGTATTTATTAATTATAGTATTATATATATATACAATTTAATATATATGTTCACCATAATATTTATATAATGTTATAACATATATACTAGTACATAATATAGTATTGATACTATATCATATAACTCATAGTATATTATATATATATAGTATATTAAATATAATAACTATATATTATAATATGCCATTAATAACATATATATATAATAACATAAATTACAATATACTATATATATATAAATATATATAGTATATTGTACTAAATAATATATATTAACTATATTATAATATCGTTCGAACGTGTTAACTAACCGTTCGAACAGTATTGTATATATAACTTGTCCCTGACACCCATTTTCACGGACACCGAACTCTCTCAAAATCCCAAACCGCTCACAAAACCTCCATCTCCGCCGTTGCCGCCGTGAACAGTACCCAGTTGTAGCCTCCAATTCTAAGCACCGGCATCCTCTTTTTCTAACTATTTTACCGTTTAAATTTAGATTTTTGATGGATTATTTGTTTAAATTAGGATAAATCAATTTTTCCATCAATACTCACCGTAGATTTGCTTAAATCTGTTGGAGGAATGTTTATCTAAGTTTATTTATGTTTGTTTGTTGAAAAATCCATGGAATCGAAGGATTCCATGGATTTCAATGGCTGAGTCGACTCGGCGTCGTCTCCCTGGACGATTCGCATACCGTTCGAACGCTTCATAGGCCATTCAAACGCTAATAGCCAAACAGATTAATTAGTTTTAACCCGTTTGAACGTTGTTTCATACGTTCGAACGGGTTAACTCAAACACATTTGTATACCGTTCGAACACTATTTTAAGCGTTCGAACGGTATAAATTTAAAGATATCTTATATTATAATTAAATTAATAGAAAATTTGATCCAATTTTGTTAAATATTTTTATTATTAATGTTGTATTTATAAGCTCTTAATTAATTGTAAATTTTAGGTTCATTATAATGTCTTCTTCTAGGATGGGACGTAAGCGACGCAATACTGGAAAGACTAATATCAGTCCAGCCAGGGAGAGGACTGTTTCACTAGAGCGACAAGTAAAGATGTCTTACTTCCAGAGTCTTGTCTGGGAGGGTCATTCCCTACTATCAATCTTCAGCGATCGTGGTTGGGGACCTATCTTAGATGCGGATGAATCATGGGAGACTATTTCCTATATTGACAATGTTTCTGAGTTCTATAGAGAGCTCGGTGGTGTCAGCCCAGATGACGAAGGGGCATACAGCATCTCTGTTTGAGGAGTTACAGTTGTATTTTCACGAGATCGACTCGCTGAGCATCTCGGTATTCCTAGGCTGCCAGATGCATATTCGAACGTGATGCCTAGAGAGTCTGATCCTTCAGTTGAGGCGGAGACAGCTGAGGAGGAGGCACCAGCTTATGCAGATGAGGTCGATGCCCTTACTGATCATGAAGTGAGGGATTTGGTTGTTGGTCCAGATGCTCCCATGTATGATGGGACAAAGAGCATCAAACAGACAGATTTATCTCCGTTCTTCAAGATCCTGAATTTGATAATCGCCAACAACATTGACCCTAGGCAGCACAAGGCAAAGGTTGGCCTTGATCGAACGAAATTTATGATACAGGTCGCTCGTGGTATTCCTATCGACCTGGTGGGGGTATATATTCGATAGGATTCGATCAGAGTTCCGGTACATTTCGACAGATATACTGCCATTTGGGATCCTGATCACCTGATTTTTGTTATTTATCGGTGTTGTGCCTGATGTTGCCTAGCGTAAACAGCAGCCGATGGGACCGATCAACAGTACCACCCTCTCCCGCAGTACGAGACACTCGAGACTGCGTCTTCGTGGACAACATCCAGACCCGGTTGATCCTCAGAGAGATGCACAGCCAGGAGATCATGGAGTACAGGCCGAGGCATCAGTACACAACACTACTTGTGAGGACATGGCCGAGATTGTGCGTGCAGTGATCAGCAGACAGACATCAGCGCTGATCGATGCAGTGCGTATGGAGGTCCGTTCTGCAGTGTCTGAGTTCCGTACTGAGATTATTGGTAGCATCTCTGACTTACGTACGGAGCTTGATGCCATGTCGGCGACTCAGGTCACCATTAGTACTCGACTGACACAGATAGAGGAACGCCTAGCTGCAGTCGAGGAAGTGTACAAAGACATGGGGTCTTAGTATTTTCTATCTTTTATTTATTCTTGTTTTGTTTTTAGATTGGACAATATTTAATGTTTTGCAAATTTAGTATTTAATTATGAATTAGTCTTATTTTATATTTTCTAAACTAATCATTGATTTATATTATTCCTATTATTTAATTGATAAATTTCTTATAATTATGAGTTAATATAAATATAATTCTCTTAAAAATAAAAACATATGCTACACCGTTCGAACGGTGAAAGTGCACGTTTGAACGGTGTAGTAATTTCCCGCTATAATGATATTATTTAACGCACCAAAATTTTCGTTCGAACGCAAAAATTAAAGACTTCGAATGATGCCTCATTACCGTTTGAACGGTTAAATTATTAGGGACGGAATATTTCGTCCCCGCGTTCGAACGGTATGCAACTTCCGTCGTCTTTTTGGGACGAAATATAAAATTCGTCTGTAAATCTCACTTTTTGGGACAATTTTCAATTCGTCCCAAAATAAAATTGTCCAAAAATCTCTTTTTTGTTGTAGTGAAATGAGGTTGTGGTGGAACTGGAAAAGCTAGAAGATGCTATCCTCAGTGGGGGAAAGTGTTTGATAGTAAAATTATTAACTGAGAAGCATTATGTAATACCCAGAACTTTTCATGAGGGAACGACGCCGTTTTAGTATGATCTTCCCCCCTCACATTTCAACTGATTTTCCCGATTTCTTCTCTTCCCTTTCAGTTTTCTTTACTCCCAAATTTTGCTCCACCCCGGTTTCCAAAACCTGCACGTCTCTACGGTTTCTCTTCTAGTCCTTATCTTCTTATCATAACTCCCCTCTAATAGCCATCATGAAACGTCAACATACTTCTCATCACTGCCATCTTGCACTAACTTGCACCACCCGAACCACCATGCTCAAACACTGCCCAGCCCTTGCCAACCCCGAGCAACGAGATGAGACCTCACTCGCAGGACATAAGCCTTCCCACTACCCAACTCCTTGCTCGTGTCCCTCCATTGGCAACCAAAACATTTTGCTTGGCCACTATATGCAACTCTGTTTTACTTCTTAAAAACAGAGCATCGTTGGACGTCACCGTGGGCTTCAAATCGGCCACCGTACACTTCTAGTCTCCTTCACGCCATCACCACCATACTGTACTGCCGCTGCCTCAAGTCACCGTCCTACCTCTCGATAACATTTTTCCCTCACGCCGTGGTGCTCTCTCTTTCTTTCTCACCCTCCGATCTCTCATCTCTCTTTCTCTCTCTCTCCAGTGCCATGCCGCCCGGCTCACCACCGTCGATCCCAGCCCATCGCGCCTTGCCCCTCCACGCATATCTTAGTTTTATTTGTAAGTCCATGCCGTCGCACTTCAATTCATTTATTTTTCATGTTTGCTGTCTTAAAAGAGTTATATATATATTTATGGGTAATTCTGCAACCTAATATAATAGGAGTTATTACCGTTATGCACTTTGATCATGTTTTCAAATGTTAAATTATTACAGAAACTATTGCATAGCTGGTCTATTAAATAAATAAAATTACATTATTATCTTTGAGTTACAAGTTGCATTATTGTGTTTTAAACTTTTAATATGTATTTATAAACTCTAAGTTTTCCATGTTTACAGAAATTATTTTGGTAAGTTAAATTTATTTTAGGTAAAGTTTTTCTTTCAAAAGTAAGTGATAATGTTGTAATTTTATTATGTTCTAGTTTATTAAATAATTATTGTTGTATAACTTTAAAAGGGAGGTATAATTATGTTATGTAGTATTAAATCTGATAGTTTGATTTTCAATAGTAAATAAGTTAGAGTTTAATACTTTAGTCAGAGATTTAGTTGGAATTTGGGAAGTGTTAATAATGTAGGAGTTCGTGAATTTAGTTTTTTTGAGGAATTAAAATAAGTTATTTTAGCATCCTAGGCTTAAATATTGAAATATGTGGTCGATTGGAAATTTATGAAAATTACGTGATTATTTTGTAGGTGACGATTGATTTTCGGTCAGTACTATTGTTGTGGAGAAATTCTGAAAAAAAGCTAAAAGTCCAGGTAAGCGAGGTTCCTATGCTAGGCTATATACGAATTATTGAGACTGAGATTGACTTTCTAAAAACTTTGCACATTTTGTGGTGAAATGAGAATTTGGGAAAAACCAACCTCAATCGCTTATTTGCATTACTCATGAAATCTGTATGAAAAAGGGAAAATGTTTCTGACATGCATTGTGTAGACATGAGCTATATTTTGTCATGTTGTCTTTGAAGTATGAAAAAGAGCAATATTGAAAATCTGAAAGATTGTACATTGATTTGGAAAGATGCTCCGACTTTTTTTTTTTTTTAGTTTGTGAGAATGATCTAAATATGTTTTGGTGCTCTGTTTTGTTTTGATATGGCATCTGAAAACCTTTGGCATGGTGTACTGATTTTGTATCTGACTCTATCTCTGCTCTGCTCTGCTCTGTTCTGTTTGGGTTGGTACCAACTTCTCTGTCTCTAAGTGCACCCACTTTGGAAATAAAGTGGTTTTATTGTGGTCTTTCCTGTGTGCACACTCGGGGCTCCGAGAAGAATAAAGAAAAGATTTCACCTCTGTCTCTGCCTAGTTTGGCCACCAGGGTTAGCACAACCCTACCACAAGGGTGAAACATGGTCTCTGCTCTGTGAGATGCTCTGTTTTGATGTGATGATGATACTCAGATTATGTTATGCCAAAGTCCTCTGAGTTTTATGTGACTTAAAACAAATACAACTCGTATTGGTGAAGGAGGTAGATGTCTGTCAACAGGTACAACAAATACAACTTACAGAGGCTTTATTTTGGATTTGATTCCATGATCTTCCTCTTATGGCCAGGAATGAATATGTGGGGCATTTGGTAGGAAATAAAATCGGCAAGGTAGTGGGGGGAGTATATGAGAGTTCGAGTTGCTGTAAATGTTCTAGATCATCTGTTACGAGGTACAAAAATTTCTATTGGTGCTGGCAAACCTTGTTGGGTCAGATTCTCTTATGAAAAACTCCCCAATTTCTATTATGGATGTGGTCATCTTGGCCATGCCGAAAAGGAGTGCATTTTATGGAACCAAATGACTTTACAATCTGAAGGTGCGACCTTTCCATATGGTGCATGGTTGAGAGCCTCGGGTTATGGAGATCGTACAACAGGGTGGAAGATGAGGGAGATGGAATCCGTGCAACCAAAAACGCCCTCTGCAACAACTGGAGAAGAATTGACTCCGGCGAAGGATGACATTGAAGTCTCGGGGGCAACAGCTGGAAAGCCGGCAAATGGAGGGGCAGATGGAGTGAATTGCAGTAGAGTCAACTGTGAGGATTTTACGGAAAGGGAGTTAATGGTCTCCATGGAAAAAAAAAGCAGATGGAGAGTTTGTTGGAGAAGACTTTGGAGCTTTGTGGAAAAAGAAAAGCAGCATGCGAGTTTAGGGGACAAGCTGATGTTGTGGGTCCCAAATGGATCACTAGTCTACTGCAGATGCTAGTCTCTTTGAAAACGGGAGTGCAGAATGGGTACCAAACAAGGAGGGACCGGATATAGACGGGCCCGCTGTGCTTAAACTATCTGCAAAGTTTGTCTCTTTGCAAAAAGTGGAGTCTGGGACAGTGTTACCAAGTGATTGGTCTTTTGGCCGTGGGAAACCAGATGGCCTTAACTGTAGAAAGTGGAAACGTGTGTCACCTTTTAATGAAACTACAGACCTGATGATAGCAACAAACTCGTATGTTAGTGTGTTGAGTTCACGATACTGAGTCAGATGATACTGAATTTTCAGACTGCATGTTGGCTGCACTGAAATATGTTGAGGTGGTAGATTAGCGTAAAGAGGGTAGGAAATCGTGATCTTTCCTTGATTGAGACAGTTTTGAGCACGTTTCGATATTTTGACCATAACTTTGGCTATGGGTATCAAAATTGTGCATATGACCTCAATTCGGAAAGATCTCCTCGGCACGCATCATTTTCAAGGTCAAATTCTACTATTTTCCCATCTGATTTTCTATTTTTAGTTATTTTTTACCTTTTATAGTAATATTTCATTTAATGTTTTGGAAGTGATTCTGAATTCGATTTGGGCCAGATTTTTGGCAGATTACTTCTTTTATTACGTATTTAATTTTTACATGATTATTAGGATTTTTCTATTTTTAGTAAAATTCTGATACATTCGATTTTCAGCTATTACTGCCCGGCTTGTGGGTTGATTTTGTCATTCTTGGGTATTGATAATTTTGATTGAACATCAGAGGCATTTTCTCTGTGTTTTTTGGGCGATTCATCTTGTCTTCTTTCTCATGAATTATTTGTTGAAGATAGTCGTTAGAATAATCGCTATTATGTCCGGTATCAGTAAGAAGGAAAGCCCCGATGTGTTGTTCTTGCAGGAAACTAGACTCAGTGTTCGTGAGTTCGAGCACTGTAAGTACAAATTAGATTTTCCAAATTGTTTAACGATTGGTTCTTGTGGAAGGAAAGGGGGTTTAACTATTTATAGGGGATGGAGATAGACTTGTCTATTATAAATTTTTCAAATTCCCATTTTGATGCTACAGTAAAGTGTGATAATGTGAGCAACGGTTACTTGTTTTTAACTGGCATATATGGAAACCCAGACACTAATCTCAGACATAGGATTTGGTAGTTGATTAGGTCTTCGTGTCATAATAATGGAGATCACTAGTTAATCTTGGGGGAATTTAATGAGGTTTTGCATCATCATGAGAAGAGGGGTGGGAGGCCTCGGTCGAAAAGACAAATAGCATCCTTTCGGGAGGTGGTAGAAGAGTGTGGTTTGAGGGATTGTGGTTTCAAATGGTACCCTTTTACATGGTGTAATCGTCGAGAAAGGGCTCCATGTATTAGTGAGAGGCTAGTTAGGGGTCTAGTCAACTTTGATTGGTGATATATGTTTCCAAATGCTACTATTACTCATGGTTTGGTGGCATACTTGAATCACGTGCCGTTATGGGTGGACATGGAAGGGGTAGTGGAGTTTCCACAAAAAAGGAAATTGTTTAAGTTTGAGCCAATGTGGGTGGGTGAGCCAACTTGTGAGGATATTATTAAAGAAACCTGGGGCAGGTGAGCTTCCCAGGCCAATCTGAGTGAGATAGTGTTTCTAATAAAGACTTGTGGAAACCAGTTGGCTACCTGGAATAGACACTCCTTTGGACAAGTGCAAAAAAAGCTCCATCAAGCTAAATAGCATAAGCTAATGCTTCATGAAAGGGGTGCGAACAGAGAGGAAAATGATCTGACACGGAATGAGGTACAGAAATGGCTTGAAAGGGATGAAATTATGTGGAGACAAAGATCAAAGGCACTGTGACTTTAAGTAGGTGACCAAAATTCAAAGTACTTTCATATGAAGGTCTCCCAGAGGAGGAGGACGAATAATACGATGAAAAAGCTTCAAGATGATAATGGGGTTTGGCATGAATCTGGAGGAAGGGACCACCTTATTATCGAATATTTCAAAACCCTCTTTATTTCTTCAAGTCCAAGGGGTTCTTTGAATTTCTTAGGGCCTCTTGCTGGTAGAGTAACGAGCAATATAAATGAGGAGTTGTGCAAGGCTTATTTTGTAGAAGAGGTAAAGGCAACACTTCAACAAATGAACCTTGCAAAAGCTCCTGGTCCAAATGGCATGCCCCAGTTTTTTTTCAGAAATATTGGCATGTGGTGGGTGAGTCAATGACTTCAGCAGTTTTGGATGCTTTGAATACAAGTTTCTTTCTAGCTTCTTTAAACCATACATACATTACTCTTATTCCAAAAAAGAAGTCCCTTTGAAAAGTTAGTGATTATAGGCCCATTAATCTTTGTGATGTGGCTTATAAATTGATTGCAAAGGTGTTGTCCAACAAATTGAAAATTGTCTTGTTCTGGATTATTGGGGAGAGTCAAAGTGCTTTTGTTCTTGGGCGATTAATCATAGTTCATTATCTTAAACAAAAGAAGAAAAGAAAAAGGGGTATATGTATTTAAAATTAGATATGAGTAAGTTATATGACAAAGTGGAATGGAGTTTCATTAAATCAGTCATGGAGGTTATGGGTTTTAATCAGAATTTCATCAACATGATCAAGTATTGTGTAAGCTCAGTTTCCTTTTCTGTTATGATAAATGGTGATCCTGAAGGGCCTGTTCTACCAAGCAAAGGGTTGAGACAAGGGGACCCATTGTCCCTTTATCTTTTTCTTATCCGTATTGAAGGATTGACTACCCTATTAAAGGAAGCTGGGCTGAGAGGGGAGATTTCTGGCCTAAAGATCTGTAAAGGTGCTCTAAACATTAATCATCTGCTATTTGTAGATGATAGTGTTATTCTTTGTAAGGTAGAGGTGGGGGAAAATAGAAGCGTACAGGCTGTTCTGCAGAAATATGAAGCTGTGTCTGGCCAGAGAATTAATAAGGAAAAGACTGCTATGGTTTTTACGGCAATGTTAGTAGGGAGGTAAGAGAAGAGATAAAACTGCAGTGCGAAAATAGTGAGATTATCCAGTATGAAAGATACTTAGGTCTTCCACTAATAGTGGGTAGGTCAAGACATTGAGCTTTCCATTCTATGAAACAAAAAGTATGGCAAAAGATGTAATGCTGGAAAGAAAAACTTCTTTCACAAGGAGGGAAGGAAGTGCTATTGAAAGTAGTGGCACTTTCTGTCCCAATTTATTCTATGAGCTATTTTCTTTTATCATCCAGTTTGTGTTAAGATTTGGAAGGTTTAATGTCTAAATTTTGGTGGGGACAGAAGAGAGATGAGAGGAAGATTCATTAGCTTTGCTGGTCTAGAATGTGTGAGACAAAGTCATGTGGCGGAATGTGGTTTAAAGATCTTAAGGTCTTTAATCTGGCTCTTCTGGCTAAACAAGGGTGGCGGCTGATGCAGGACGAGAATTCTCTGATTTGCAGATTGTTAAAAGCTAGATATTTTCCTCATTCTAGTTTTGAGCAAGCGGGTTTGGGAACTTGTCCATCTTATACTTGGAAGGGCATATGGGAAACAAAGAAATGGATGTTTGATGGTCTAATTTGTGTAAGCCTGTCAAGAAGGGGTTATGGGCTTTTGGGATTTCTTGGAAGTTCAACGAGCTTTATATATGAAGTTTGCTTGGAAGTTGATCTCATCTGAATCTCTGTAGTTGGAATTTTTCAAAGCCAAGTATGTCAAAACTGATCATATTGCCTTATGTGTTCGCAAGACATTGGACTCTAGATTTGGAAGTTGATTTTGGAGGTCCTCCCAGATGTGTTTTCTAATATGAAAGTTTGTATTCAGGAGGGAAAAACTTCTTCTTGGTTTGATAGATGGATGCCATCTGTCCCACTTAGTGAATCAGTTTCCATGCTGGTGAACCCGACTCTTAAAGTCCAGGATTGCTTTCGAGGTGGAAATTGGGATATTGAACTTCTTCATGAGTTAGTTGGTTCTTCAAAAGCATTCAAAAGGGAACAGGGAATTTTAAACCAGAGACAAAAGTAGGGCTCGAAATTAGGAAGCTATCTAGTATACAAACAAAGAAAAGAAGAATTTCATAAAGTGTCGGATGTGCTAAATAGGAACAAGGCAAGTTGCATCCACACCAGAATAAATGAAGGCGAAAACCAGAACCGATCCAATCGAAACGGGTTATTCTAGGTGGGTGAATCATTGAAATTAAAAGATGGCTCAAAAATAGTAACAGGGACTCTGGAACTCTTTATATACCCGGTCCACGAGAGAGGTTTTCCTATTACCGCCACTAGAAGCAATCGGTAATGGAATAAGAGGAGCAGCCAAAGGGGTACCTATGTGCATCTGAAAAGTGGTATAGTCTGACTTCTAGAAATTGTTAATGAAATAGGAGGAGTTCGTGAGGGTTCAGATTTGGTGGTATGGAAGCCTAACCGTAATGGTTCTTTTTCCACCTCTTCAGCGTGGGGTGCAATAAGGGTGCGCTGAGGTCCCGTGGATGGATTGGATATGGAATAAACACCTTCCAAAAAAAGTCTCTGTCTGTTTTTGGAAAGCCAGGTTTAATTGTTTACCTGTGGATGCGAGGATTTGTGCTATAGGTATCCCTCTTCCATCTAAATGTGATTGTTGTGTCCACAGTTTAATGGAAACCTTGGATCACATTTTTAGCATGGGAGAAGTGGCGAGGGAGGTTTGGAAAGAATTTACTTTGGCTCGTAGAGTCCAATGCCTGGGGATGAGCTCTTGGTGGTCAAAGGTCACGGCTAGGTTTTCTTGTGCTTGCAAGTCGTCTTAGAGGGGTGTCTTAATTGGCTTGCTGCCTTGCTTAATTATTTGCAGACTATGGGTGAGACGATGCAAAGCACATATGGAGGGTGTTCTGGGGGCTATGGATTCGGTATGGCGCTCTATTAAATCTGGTTAAGGCACATTTTCTCAAATATTGTGAAGGTTTCTTCTTTGATTCATGCAGATAGGAAAGTTCTGGAGGCGATGGAGATTCCAGTTTGCCCCGTTAAGAGTAGTCGGTCTCATGTGCTTAAATGGCTTTGACCAGAGGCAGCTTGGGTGAAACTTAATGTGGATGGGAGTTGTAGAGGCAATCTCGGCAATAGTGGTGGGGGAGGAGTGATTCGAGATGATGAGGGGAATTTTCTTGCTAGTTTTTCATAAACTTACAATTTTGGTACTAATATGGAAGCAGAGATGTGTGCTTTGGCTAGTGGAGTGCGACTATGTTCTTCTTTGGGGTACTCGTAGATCGAGATTGAGAGTAATTCTACTGTGCTTGTTCAATGGGTGAGAAGTAATTCTTGCAGTGCATGGTATCTATGGGAGTTTTGGGAGGATTTGTAGTCGGCATTGTCTAGCGTTACCTTCACAATTTCGCATCAATTCTGGGAAGCAAACCAGGCGGCTGAATTTCTTGCTCGAAAGGGAGAATCTGGTGTTTTGTTGATGTTGATCAGATCCCTTGGCAGTTGAAAGGAGTGCTCAGGTTGGAGAAGCTTGGTCTCCCGTATATTAGAGGCTAACTGTTTGTTTTTATGCCTCTTAGAGGTCGTTAGTTGTAGGTTTGCTAGTTTTTTCTTTGTTTGGGTTGGTGCTTGGGTTTTTATGCTAAGAGTTGGTGTCTGGGTTGTATTGTGACGTTTTTTTTGAATAAAATTTAGAAGGTGCCGCCCTTCTTTTTGAAAAAAGAAAAGAAAGTGGATTCTAGGGCATGCTGAGTTGGCTACAGAAGGGGGGTTCAGACCAGAAGATACACATGAAGACACAGTGGCTACTCTCATCGATAATGATGCAAGTAGGTGGAATGTTAATAAATTCAGCTCTCTCTTTACTTCAAGTGTGGTGACTGATATCCAAAAGGTAGTTGTCTGTCCAGGGGCTACCATGAATCGTAGAATTTGGGCACATGAGAGAAGTGGATCCTTTAGTGCAAGAAGTTGTTATAGATTCATCAAGGCTAGACTGGCTCTAATAGTGCAGAAGCCTCAACCGCTAGTAATCATCAAAATTTATGGAAGTAGATTTGGAAGATGCGGATGCCAAATAAAATTAAAATATTCGCTTGGCGTGCCTGTAAATATGGGCTCCCTACAAAAGAGAACTTAATAAAAAGACATGTACTAAATGAAGTGCAATGCTGTTTTTGTGGATTCAAGTGTGAGGATCTTCATCATGCTTTGGTCAGCTACACTAGTATTCAGAGTGTGTAGAAAGAGATGATACCATAAATCTATTTTGACACTAGCATGAAAATTTATGAAATTGCATTGAATTTCTGTGAAGGAATATTAAAGGATAAGATGCCACTTTTCTTTAGTTTGGCATGGAGCTTTTAGTATAGAAGAAACAAGATGGTGTATGATCAGATGTTGTTGAATGCAAAGAAAGTCGCGAAGAATGCTATTATCTTGGTTAGAAGTTTTAAAGCAATCAGATTAGAACCAAACACTTAGTTGAAGCATCATTTTCGATGGAAGCCTCCTCCTGCAGGTGTACTGAAGCTATATGTGGATGGTGCCATTTTTTAAGAGCTATGTAAATCTGGTATTAGTGCATTTCTGAGGGATGACAAAGGAAATGTGATGATGGCTGTTAGCAAGATTGAGAATGAAGTTGAGGAAGCTCAAGCAATCGAATTAACTGCAATATTCTGGAGCCTTCAGTTGTGTGCTAGCATGGGAATCACAAAACTTCAAGTGGAATCTGATTGCTCGATGGTAGTGGAGGCTTTATAACAGAATAGTATGGAGGGATCGTTGCTAGGTTTGTTATCCAGAGAGATAAAATCTCTTACATCATGTTTTGTTGAATGTAATTTTGTCTTTGTGCATATAAGGGAAGGTAATATGGCAACACATAGGCTCGTAATGCAAAAAATGTGGATAACATTGATATGTGGTGGGATAGTGTTCCAAACTTTCTTTCTCAAGTCCTTTGGCTTGACAAATCTGTAATCTGATTTATAAATGAAAGTTTGCTTTCTTACTTTCTTATTAAAAAAACAAACTGTTGCATCGCTTGATGGATTGGTCGAGAGGATCTCTATCTAGCCCACCACACGAACCAAGAATCTGATCAATAGAGCCTGTGTATTCCATTTATATATGTGGGCTTATGGAGATGAATGGTTTAGAAGATTCATATCAGAATCCGATGAGTTCTCTCTACACTTGATGATTTACGCTATACTTGACCCAACCTGGCTGAAGGTAGGCAATCCTACTGACATATTTCCGCTGCACACACTATTTAGTTTTGTTAACGAACGTTACATCAAACACGTATTTTTTATATCGTGTTGATAAAATCTTTCTTTCATTTGTATATATGCAAATATCGTAATATTAGTTGTTATGAGCATATAATTCATAAGCAAATCTCTTATGAACGTGTCGACTTTGTAAACTTATGGCCGCGCTATTTGAGGATCACGTTGATCAATTATTTTGACTGCAGGAAAACAGACTGAATCATATTTCTGCTTACTGATTTTGAAAAAGCGAGGGGTCATCTTCCACACAGTTAAGCTAGCGTGTAGGGCAAAGATTGCATGCTAATATTTAAGCTTATCACTATTATATATGGTTGGTCTGTTTTATATTCAATATGTTGACGCTATCATGCCGGCAAGATTTCTGCTTAAAAGTCTTGCAATATTATTTGTTTTAAATGAACTATATACTACATATCTGGAGGGAAAAACTCAAGAATAATCATGAAGAAATGAACTGGAAGTTCAGGTAGCAAGTAATTCCACGCTATAGTTTATCTCCATTGTGTTCGTATTGATCTCTCTCTCTCCCTCTCTCCCCACCTTCCAAACCACAGGCGAACCTACATATGAACATGTTGACAATATCCTTTTGTATATCAAACTGATCAACATGCGTTAATAATACGTTTTGCTGGTTTTTATATGACTACAAATTCTATCATAAAACTATTAGTTTTTAAGATATTGCTTTCACTAGTATATGATATTTTGACTTCTAGCTGGTACGTACAGGTAGATCAACAGATGGGATCGTTTCCTATTCGGCAAGAAGAATTTCAGACCAAAGTTTCTTTTCTTTGAATTTCAAACTGGCCTGTCTTCACAATCAAATTATATATATTTATATATATACATATACATATATATATTAATACAGGTTCATGAACTAGAGACGCGTTTACAGGAGCGACAAAGAGACTAGGAGGAGAGAATACGCATTGAAGTCCAAGAGCAAGTACAAATCAGGGAGATGCTGGTCCAGACGGAATGTGTTATGTAACTTCAGTAGGATCGCGGTGGGTGAGGAAAAAAGAATAAATGAATATATCATTATCATTATTAGAAATTTTTATTGTCTATTTTTACAACTTTATAAGACATTATTAGTTATTATATTTATAGTGTAATATGATACAACTTGTATGTCTTTTAATTTTATGAAATTAGTATTTCTGATCAGAACGTTCGAACATAATAACACAGAATTCCAACAAAACGTTTGAATGTAATTCACTTTGCTCGAACGTTTTCATGTATAAACGATCTAAACGTTCAAATGATTAGAATAGATACGTTCGAATGACAACCCAATATCCGACGTTACAAATTGTACGTTCGAACGCTTCTCCATTAACATTCGGATGCTACATTCAAACGTCTCCGAGCAAACATTCAAACGTTGTTACGTTTGAAAGTAAATATTAATCGTGCGAAGCAAAAACAACGAATATCTAATTTTTAACGTTTGAATGTTAATCGGTTGGGTTAACGTTCGAACGTCGATTTTTACATGTGAACGTTATTTTCTATGATGAATTTTAACTGTCACAAAAAACATTACGTTTGAAAGTTACATCTCACGGAAGACTTCCAACCGTCACAAAGAAAGAAAAAAATTATGACGGTTGAATATTAGTAAACCATCACAAAAACGTTTTGTGACCCCTTTTAGGTGACGGTCTCAAATCGTCACAAAAAGGTATTTATGACGGTTTGCTTATTTTTTGTGACCGTTTTATCGGTCACAAAAGCCAAAATCTATTTTAGTGTATCTTCTTTGGCATGATCAAACCTGTCTTAGTAGACCAGGGTAGCTGTAACGCAGAAGTCATGCACATATATTGTTCATATCTGAAATACATAATAAAGGTTATAACTTTCTGCTTACTGATTTTGAAAAAGCGAGGGGCCATCGATCTTCCACAGTATTAAGCTAGCGTGTAGGGCAAACATTGCATGCTAATACTTTATAAGGTTATCACTATTATATATGGTTGGTCTGTTTTATATTCAATATGTTGACGCTATTATGCCGGCAAGATTACTGCTTAAAAGTCTTTGCAATATTTGTTTTAAATGAACATTTTTCAGTACTATATATACAATACATCTGGAGGGAAAAACTCAAGAATCATGCAGAAATGAACTGGAAGTTCGGGTAGCAACTTCCACGCGGATATAGTTTATCTCAATTGTGTCCGTATTGATCTCTCTCTCTCTCTCCCTCTCTTCCCACTTTCCAAGCTGCAGGTCATGAGCGGCCTACATTATATGAACATGTTGACTATTTTTTTGTATATCAAACTCAAACATGCGTTAATAATATATGTTTCGCTGGCTTTTATATGAATAAAAATTCTATCATAAAATTATTAGTTTTTACGATATTGCTTTCACTAGTATATGATATTTTGACTTCTAGCTGGTACGTACAGGTAGATCAACAGATGGAATCGTTTCCTATTCGGCAAGAAGAATTTCAAACAAAAGCTTATTTTCTTTGAATTTCAAACTGCATGGCCTGTCTTCACAATCAAATTATATATATATATATATATATATTAATACAGGTTCATGAACTAGGGAAAAATAAGCTTTGTTGTAGTTGTATGATCAATAAGGACGAGAATACCAGGATTGTCATAATATTGTAGATGGACCGAATTTTTAAGAGTTGGAATATACTGAACTAAAGATTTCTTTTTAGGGAATACCATTAAAAAAGTAATAATATAATAAAAGCAAGGAATTATTATAAAAAGTACAACACAAGAGATAATATAAAAAAAATGACACGAGTATACACTATATCGACCCTTGAATTATTTTTTAGAATAAGGTGCGTAACAATCTAATGGAAAGCTTGAGCCATGCAAATTGGATTATATATATATATATATATTTAAAAGAACTAATTAATAATATATTTGTAAGTCGTTATATATAATCATTATAAAGAGTAAGAAGTTCTCCATTTCAAGCAATGCAAAATCTCATACACCACCTACACTTATAATTATATGATCAACCTACATGTTACTCTGAGGATACTACTGCCACATAAATATATTTGGGATCGGTGTGAAATATAGTGTAACTCAGGAAAAAAAAAAAGAAAAAAAAAAAAACAAGTTACTCTTAGCGTGACATTAGATGGTAGTACTGAAGTTTATATACCAAATGATCAATAGACTCATGATTAGATTGTGAATTCCAATTGTAATATCTCAATGCTATCCTGTACTAGAAATCAGCCAATCTCCAATCCTAGCTCGAAGGGTCAGGACCCCAATGTAGCTTCGTTGAAGCTGTAATGAATGCGTGCCATAATAATTGAAACTGCAATAATAAATTAATAAGGTTGTTGTCAAGCCAGTTGAAATTATGGAAACCATTGGATACTAATATTTAAGCTTATCACTCTTAACTTGTTTGTTTTATAGTTCACGTCGGTATATATAATGAATATATCGGCTAAAACTCGGCACCATGAAGACAAATATTGAATGATCAGATGCAACTTCCACGCCACTCCTTCCCGTCTCCCTCCCACCGGCCCTCTCTCTCTCTCTCTCTCTCTCTCTCTCTCTTTCTCTCTCCACTTTCCAAGCTTTAGATTACTCTATTATAGGACATATAACCATGTTATCTATCTCATCTTCCTTCTACTTCTTCCTTCTGCATACTCAGTACATTTCCAAATCCCTCGCTTTGAATCAAATGCTAAAAACATACTGTACTCGGGTGATGCAGTACCTTCTGTTGGAACCATTGAGCTTATCAACAAATACAGTTATACATGCCGAGTCGGTCGGGCCATCTACTTTGAGAGGGTGCCTCTTTGGGACTCAGATACTGGAAAACTCAGTGATTTTAGTACCCATTTTTCCTTCACTATCGACACCCAAGAGCAGACCAATTACGGCCATGGGATAGCATTCTTCTTGGCACCTGTGGGGTTTGAAGTCCCACTAAATTCAGCTGGTGGATTTCTAGGCCTATTCAACACCACAAACAGTGATTCATCTCAAAACCAAATTGTTCTAGTTGAGTTCGACTCATCATACTTGTACCAAGGTTGGGATCCACAAGTTGAGCATGTGGGGATTAACAACAACTCGATTGCTTCTGCAATATACACCCCATGGAATGCTAGCTTTCATAGTGGGGATACAGCTGATGCATGGATCACTTACAATGCTTCGACGAAGAACTTGAGTGTCTCTTGGAAGTATCAAACAACCCCTAATCCTCAAGAGAATACGAGTCTCGTTTATGAAATTGATCTCATGCGGGTTCTTCCAGAGTGGGTCATAGTTGGATTCTCATCTGCTACAGGTCAATATGGAGAGCGGAATATAATTCAATCATGGGAATTTAGTTCCAGTTTGGAAATGAAGGAAAGAAATGGAAAAAATACGAAACCGAAGGGTTTAGTTGTTGGTCTGACAGTTTCAGCTGGTGTTCTGGTAGTTGGAGCAGTTATGACATTTGTAATATTGTGGGCATGGAAGAGAAAGAAATTGGAGAAGGAAACGAGAGAGGCTGTGAATTTAACATCAATTAATGACGACCTTGAAAAAGGAGCAGGACCAAGAAGATTTTCTCACATACATCTTGCTTCAGCTACCCACAATTTTGCGGATGACAGGAAGTTGGGGGAAGGAGGATTTGGCGCTGTCTATAGGGGGTTTTTAACAGATTTGGATATAGCAGTTGCTGTAAAGAGAATCTCAAGGGAGTCTAAACAGGGAAGAAAAGAGTACATAACTGAGGTGAAGATCATTAGCAGGCTAAGGCACAGGAATTTGGTTCAACTCATAGGATGGTGCCATGACAAAGGTGAGTTCCTACTTGTCTACGAGTTTATGTCAAATGGTAGCCTTGATGCGCACCTCTTTGGCAAGAGGAGTCCTCTAACTTGGGCAATGAGATACAAGATAGCTTCTGGGTTGGCATCTGCTCTGCTTTACCTCCATGAAGAATGGGAGCAATGTGTCGTACATCGTGACATCAAATCGAGCAATGTCATGCTTGATTCTAGTTTTAATGTGAAGCTTGGAGACTTTGGATTGGCTCGGCTCATGGACCACGAGCTAGGTCCTCAGACAACTGGATTGGCTGGAACATTAGGCTATATGGCTCCCGAATACATAGCTACTGGTAGGGCTAGTAAAGAATCAGACGTATACAGTTATGGTGTGGTTGCATTAGAAATTGCTACAGGAAGAAAGTCAAACGACCCTCCGGAAAAGGATTCAGCAATGGGGTTGGTAGAGTGGGTTTGGAATCTTTATGGAAGTCGAAGGCTTCGTATGGCGATTGATGAGAGATTGCATATGGAATTCGAGGAGAAGCAGATAGAGTGTTTAATGATTGTTGGACTGTGGTGTGCTCATCCTGATCGAAGTCTTAGGCCGTCAATAAGGCAAGCAATTCATGTTCTTAATTTCGAAGCTGCAGCACCAGATCTTCCATTGAAGATGCCTGTTCCTCTGTATCATAACCCTACACCTTCAGTTAGCTCCGGTGAACCTTTAATAACTAATAGTCTAGAAGACGGTCGTTGAATGTGTGAACAGAGAACCATCTTTAATTTGTCAACCTATGTATGGGTCGTTGTCTTTGATTGTTTTTTTAAATTGTTTTATGGGGAATTAGAAGTACTTGCTTATATATATGTATGTATGTATAATGTATGTATGTATAATGGTAATCTTTTGTATGGCTTATTGCCTTAGATATACATAACTAGAATCTATCTATGTATTCATAAT
The DNA here is from genome assembly GCA_003123785.1 of Pterocarya stenoptera. Taxonomy (NCBI): domain Eukaryota; kingdom Viridiplantae; phylum Streptophyta; class Magnoliopsida; order Fagales; family Juglandaceae; genus Pterocarya; species Pterocarya stenoptera. The sequence continues at coordinate 101,395 of QEOT01005682.1, read as the reverse complement.
AATTATTCAAAAGTTGTGATATTTAACATATTTTATGCTAACTTCAGTTTCTGTCATTTTAACTAAACCTCGGCAACCCATCTCCAAACATCACCTTAATGTGCTAGAATTTCTTAATCATCCTCAGTTGATTGTGAAAGTGAAAAGACCTCAGCTGGTTAAGTGGCTGCCACCTCTGCTAGGCAAACTAAAACTAAACCTAGATGGTGCTTTGAAAGGAAACTTGGTATTGGCGGGAAGTGGAGGGGCTATTTGAGGCTTTGATTGTGCTTTTCTTTCTGGCTTCTTAATGTGATCTCCAGTGGTTGGTTCTAATATTTTTGCAGAAACATCTGCCTTGAATCATGATTTGAGTATGTGCTATAAGTTATAATCATGGTATTTCTCTTCCAGAAGTGAGAAATTATTAATAAACCTGGAGAAATTGCTTTATACGCATTAGCTATATCCATTCACCTGTGTCACAAGAACTCACTCAATGTGGGACGTAGTGGTAAAAAAAGAAAAAGAAAAAGAACTCCCATTCCACAAAAGAAAGTTTCATCTCCTAGAATAAATAAGGATCATGATCAGTATACTTGCATAGCAAAGACATTAGAATTTATTAACCATTGCCTAACTACATAAGATCAAAGAGCTTTCCTAGCCCAAGTCCTGGCTTTGGTATCACTTTCTTCTGTAACACACCTCAGGAACTAGATAAAGATAATACTGATTTGCTCTCTTCGAAGAGGGCTCCTCCAGGAAAATGAGTGGAAAAGTGAGAGAAAGAGACAAAGAAGGTTCTATAATATTCTAGATTGCCTTATACTCTCTAGTGTTTGAGTATATATATATATATATATATATATACCACTGCATGAAGATCCTATGAAAAGCTAAATGGAGGCCATGGGCCTTTTAAGTCCAACTAACATCTAATAAATATAAGAAATATAAGCAACGACTCAGCTTAACTAACCAACCCTAGTCCATATAAGAAATACAATAAAACTAAGTAGAAAGTATTAACCATCCTAGCCTGAGCCCAAGCCCCTAAATCTTATTACCCCAAACCAAAGTCCAGTGACTTCGACTCATTCTTGTAGATCATGTGCTGAAGTGGGACAAACTCTCCCCTTCAAAGCACCTTACCCCAAAGGTGCAATTATACTTCAATCCCTTTCTTTGTCTCAGCTAGCTGAGACAAGTTTTTTGCCTTCAAGGTCCTTGGTCACGGGTTCCTCAATAGCAAAATGTTCTGCCCAATTATCCCATAACCAACGTTCATCGTACTTTCCATCGCATCACAAGTCACCATATATCTCGTTTCTCGTTAACTGGTTTCCTAGCACTCTCCATCTCGATGCCACCACTGCCCAAAAGTCATGTCAAGACTCAACCGACCGCATAGGAGCAAACAAATCAGATATGCTTTATTGCCGATGACAGCGGCTCTGTCAATCATCTTTGGGTTGGCCTAAATGTGGAGATAAAGTCCTGGAATGAGATAAGGGATCAATAGGCAAATTCTCGACATGCATTCCACCGTCTGACATGGATCTAAGACCTTTGTGGAGAACATTTGACTTCGAAAGGGGGCCCATTCAATATGAATCCTAGAATCCTTGAGATGATAAAAGGCATCTGAACTTGTAGTAAGCAACATCATCATCAAAATAGTGAACATAGGCATACAAAAATGGCAAGGGATTATATCTTGGCAGGCAAATTGGTGAAAAAGATTTAGCAGCTTGCCTCATCACATGAGAAAGGGAAATACAAGTACATGCATTAAGAAAAGTGGTTCGAATTCGATTCCCGTTGGACGATGGATTAAAGATGAGAAGACAACACCAGTTCGTCCAAGCAAAGGTGTCATATCAAGTAAGTGTATCATATCAACTTTTTTTTACCATAAATTTAGCTCTTCAGCTTCGCTCCTTTGCTTCAACTGTAGCCTAAGGATTTCTATATTTTTAAAAAACATCTCATCTAATCTCAATTTTATCATTATATTTTTTTAAATTTTAATATAAAATAAAATAAACAATTTAATTTTTTCAAATTCTTTTCATTTTATCTTATCTAATTATTATAACTTTCTTAAATTTTAATATAAAATAAAATAAACAATTCAATTTTTTTAAATTTTAAAATAAAAATAATATTAAAAAATATATTTTAACAATATTTTATTTAACTTTTTAACTTTAATCTCAATTCATCTCATCTCCTCCTCCAATACAAACGGGGTAATTAAACTAATATGATCGGAAGGAGGACTCACATTTAAAATATTCTTGAACTTCTGAACAAAGTGATTCATGTCTTCTATTCGAGGTCAGCTCTAGCAGATAATGATGAGACAGTACCAATTTAAACAACATTTTCTTGTGCTATGATCACGCCGGATTCCTTTATTACATTATTAATTATTTTACATATTCGACGCCTAATTTTAAATTATCAGGTCATCAATTTATTAGCTGTACACTTTATTTAATATTTCTTGACCCCAATTCGCCGGCGATCGATCAGCGATTCAGCATCATGAAGTTTGTCTTTCGGAAGAATATAAAGTACTGGAGCTTCATCAATGCCAACGAATAAATAGATGTGCCAATTCCATTTACTTGCAGATCTCTTCTTTTGATGTTTGTTTCCCAAAATATGACCACTACTTCCACTTTCTACGACTTTTTCAAGCTAACAAGCTTTGCCTTTTTTGTTTTTCCCTCTGCAAATTCGGTTTCTTTCAAGATATCTCGCTTTGAGTCCGGTCTCTCCAATATACAATATCATGGAGATGCTGTACCTTCTGTTGGAGCTGTTGAGATGAACAAAGTCAATTATCTATCTCGTGTTGGCTGGGCCACATATGCGGAGAAGGTGCCACTCTGGGACTCCAAAACTGGAAATCTCTCCGACTTCACAACTCGTTTTTCCTTCATTATTGATACCCAAGGCAGTGATAGTTATGGTCATGGACTTGCATTTTTCCTTGCACCTGTTGGGTTTGAAATCCCACCAAATTCAGCAGGTGGCTTTCTGGGTCTGTTTAACACCACATACAGTGATTCAATTCTCAACCAAATTGTTCTGGTTGAGTTCGATTCTTTCGTGAATTCTGAATGGGATCCTCCATTTCAGCATGTGGGTATCAACAATAACTCCATTTCTTCTGCTCTCTACACTCCATGGAATGCTAGCTTACACAGTGCAGATACTATCGATGCATTTATTATCTACAACGCTTCAAGTAAGAATTTGAGCGTCTCTTGGACATTTCAAAGGACTTCCCTTCCTCATGACAATACTAGCCTTTCATACAATATTGATCTCTCCAAGGTTCTTCCTGAGTGGGTCACAATTGGATTTTCAGCTGCTACTGGTTCGAATGTTGAGCGGCATACTCTTTTGTCATGGGAGTTCAGTTCAAGCTTGGATATAAAAGAAACAAATGGAAGGAAGATGAGAAATATAAGATTAATCGTGGGTTTGTCAGTTTCTGGTGCTGTTTTGATAGCTGGGATTATTATAGGATTTGCAGTACTCTGGAGGCGTAAACAGAAGGCGAAAGAACGAGCAGAAGCACTGAACTTAACATCAATTAATGATGACCTAGAAAGAGGTGCGGGACCAAGGAGGTTCTCTCATAAAGAGCTTGCTTCGGCTACCAACAAATTTGCAAATGAGAGGAAGTTGGGTGAAGGAGGGTTTGGTGCCGTTTACAAGGGCTACTTAGCAGATGTAGACATGCCAATCGCGGTGAAGAAAATCTCGAGGGGTTCTAGACAAGGGAAAAAAGAATACATAACAGAGGTAAAGATCTTTAGCAGGCTGAGGCACCGAAATCTAGTGCAACTCATAGGATGGTGTCATGACAGTGGTGAGTTCCTACTTGTCTATGAGTTTATGCCCAATGGAAGCCTTGATGCTCACCTCTTTTGCAAGAGGAGCCCGCTCACTTGGGCAGTGAGGTCCAAGATTTCTCTAGGGTTGGCCTCTGCGTTGCTCTACCTTCATGAAGAGTGGGAACAATGTGTGGTTCATCGAGATATCAAGTCAAGCAATGTCATGCTAGACTCTAGTTTCAATGTCAAGCTTGGTGACTTTGGGTTGGCTCGACTTATGGATCATGAGCTAGGTCCACAGACAACCGGGCTGGCTGGAACTTTAGGATACCTGGCTCCAGAATACATAAGCACGGGTAGAGCTAGCAAAGAGTCAGATGTATATAGCTTTGGGGTGGTCGCCTTGGAAATTGCCACTGGAAGAAGGTCAATTGATCCTATGGATAAGGATTCTCAAATGGGATTGGTAGAGTGGGTTTGGAATCTTTATGGAAGAGGAGATCTTCTTTTAGCTGTGGATGGGAAGTTGCAAAAGGATTTTGACGAAAAGCAAATTGAGTGCTTGATGATTGCTGGACTTTGGTGTGCTCACCCTGATAGCAATCTGAGGCCCTCTATAAGACAAGCAATTCAAGTTCTCAAGTTTGAGGCAGCAATGCCAAATCTTCCAACACAGATGCCTGTTCCAGTATATCATGTGCCAACACCATCCGTTAGCTCCGGTGAACCTTCCATAACTACAAGTCTCCAACACGGTCGGTAAACTTGGTCACCATCTTTACTTCTAAAGTTTCATATCGGCCGCCATTATATTGCCTGTTTCAATGCATGTGATTCATTAGGTACTATTGCCTATGCTTGGAGGGATGTTCCAAGGCTTGTGTTCTTAGTATTATTTGGTATGAAATTGAGACTGGAGACTCAATCTAATTAGAGGGATTTGATCTTCTCATTCAGTTATTTGGTCATTATCCTTTTGGGTTGGGTTCTATATAAGTTATATATTTTGTCCTGGCTTCCTGTGTTACCTCTAAATCACTGCATGTAATTTGTTACATGCAGTTGGTGCGTGTCAACAAGTTTTGATGCCAGTACTCTCAATGGGAGGTTCCAAATATATATATCATCACAAGAGATCAGGATTTTGCGGCGCCAGCAAGTCGCTGCAAAAATTCTTAAATGCGGATGCAAAAATGTTCGCGAAGTGGATGCAAATATATTATATATATATATCGTGTCTCAAAATTTCTATTGCGACAATAAAATGGTAGATATTTACGGCGATATTTGTTGCTGGAAAAGTCATGTTCTGCCTCAAAAACTGCAGCGGTTTTGCCGTGATTGAATAGAAAAATTAGGGAGAAATCAATCTTTTGTATTGAGCTGGTGATAGCACGTACAAAAAGTTTCCATTACCTTGAGCTTATAGCTTAAGCTCATGTTCTTCATCAGTGAGGATAGTTGGGGCCAATAAAAAATAAAATAAAGACATTTGATGCCATCTTATTGAAATTTTGGATTCATACCATATTTTTATAATATGATAAATAGAATTTTCATTTTTGAGTTTGTTTGATGCTTTTGTTACTAAGCACATTAACAGAGAAGGCAATGTAATAGCTCATACACTTGCTAAAAATGCTCTGTTTATGAATCCGACGTGGAGTGGATAAACGACATCGTCCCCAAGGGCCGAGAAGCTGTTGTTAAGGCCGAGCATTAAACAAGCGGCTTTTGGAGCAGCCTTTAGCCAATGGAAAAGTCTGACGTGGAATGTAACTCGTTCTCATCCTTTCATCTTTGAGTTGTCCATCGATTCCTATGCCAAGTTCATCACAACTATTTCCTCTTTCTTTCCAACAATACCAAATCAAAATTAGAATCGATTTCACCGACACATTCCTTCTTCTGATGATGAATTCTCCTGAAAGATGTAGAAATAATTTATTTAAAAAAATATTTTTCTTCATTTTAAATTCCGTCATTGATAATCACATTTATTATCATAATCTTTTTTATCATCATTTTCTCATCATTCCATGATTTAGTATTAAATGAGTAGAGACAAGTAATTATGCTTCATTTATAAGTCTATGATTTAATGTCAAGTCAAAAGATGTTGAGGGATGATGATAAATAAAATTTTCCTTTTTATAATGATCATTTAAAGTTCTTAGCCGTATATAACACACCTCTCACCCTCTATATAGTGTTAAAGAATATGATATGAATTAAACATTAATAAGAAATAAGAAATGAGTCGTAATTGGATAAATATCATATTCTTTTTCAGACATTAATCAAGTATATATAGGGTTAAGGTTCATGATCAGAACACACATTTCTCACTAATATCTCTCAAAAGTCAACAAATCAGGGTACTAATTATTGGACTAGCTTGACAAATATGTTTTTATATAAATATTATTCATGGCCTGTTTTCTTCTATTATAATGTTTTGATCTTAATTAATTAGCTTAGATCGACGTGCCTTCAAGGAGATAACTTCTGCAATTATATATATATATATTATTTGGTAGTTCTATTTATAATTTAAAAAACCTAATTAACTTACAATGAATTTATAATTAAGGTGCGGTTTTGATAGTGAATTGAGATAAAAGTACTTGAAAGTTGAATAAAATATTATTAGAATATTATTATTATTTTGAGATTTGAAAATGTTGAATTATTTAATATTATATTTTATGTGTAAATTTAAAAATAAAATATAATAATAAAATAAAATATTTTCTCTATCGAAATAAACCTAAATTCTTGTATAGGATGAGAGGTTGTGCAAAGTCCTTATAATTAGCATGTGGGGGCGATTTTCGATCAGCTTGAAGGCATCTTAATTAATTACTGGACGGATTTGGTGGGATTGCTTTTTCATGTTAATATATCATATGATGTTCCATCAAGATGAGCACTAATAATAATTTTTATTGGAAGGGTCGAAGTATAACTAAGAAAATATACTAAAATACAATATTAAATTAATATAGTGAAAATAACATTATTAGTATCGATATATTGAGTATATACAAATGGGCCTGACCGTTCATTTTGATTATCTTTCAATTCCTTCACTTATCAAAATGGAATGGATGTAATTTCTGATGATAATCGACTCATTTTAATATAAAATAATCATTTTTATTAGAAATAATTGATTACAAATAAATAATTTTTTTGTAATGAATTTAGTATTAATATTCTTCGAACGCTAAAATATACAGTGAGAGTAATGTACATGAAATTTTTCCTACAAAATGTATCCAAAAAGTCTTAATTGATTGGAAACTCACGTGGACAATAGTTAATATTATAAAATCTAATTTATGTCTTCAATACAATTCTAAGTACTTGACTTTTTATAGGCTGACCAATGGATTTGGGCTGGGAAGGCCCCAAAGCTTTTCTTGGGCGAACAATAAAGCTTTGGGCCTTTGCCAACTTAAGCTAACTAATCCGTGAAACTGATTTGGATTGAATAAAAAGTACTTGTACTTAATTATTTGAAAAATATTTTATTCACGGTTGATTCTATAAAAATAAATTGTAATATAAAATGAGTTGAGTTGAATTGAGATAAAAGTTAAAAATTGAATAAAATATTATTATAACAATATTATTATTTTGGAATTAGAAAAATTTAAATTATTTATTATATTTTATATGAAAATTTGAAAAAGTTGTAATGATAATTAGATGAAAAAGTTGAGTTTTAACGAAATGTTTCAATCCCTTTTCAGCCAATAAAAAAAAAAAAAAACTTAAAATTATAATTTATTTAAACTCTTTTAAACTTAAATCCTCTCATTTATGGTCATTTAATAGAATAGTAGATTACATGCGGTTTAATGGAAGCAAAGTTCCTCCTTCAAATCTTATAGATTAATTTACGGACTAACCGAAAGATCAACGCTAATTTCAGAAAATCAATGATCAATACTTATGCCTATGTTGGATTGGTTTCAGTCTCTTGTTTATGTCCATTGATTTGGTCCCAATTTTCAAATCTAGATTGAGGTAGTTTGAATAGTGAGATGAGATTAGATTAGATAAGATGATCTGTGAATAGTAATAATCAAATAATTTCTGAATAGTAGTGAAACCATTTGAATTAAGATGTTTATGGGGTTTTAGGAAATGAGAGAAAAAGTTGAATAAAAATATTATAAAATTAAAATATTGTTAGAATATATATATTTTTTTTTAGATTTGAAAATGTTGAATTATTTTTTATGTTTTGTTTGAAAATTTTGAAAAGTTATAATGATTAAATTAAAAAATTTAAAATTGAAAATTAAAAAATATTTATATTTATAGTATTTAAATATTAAGACGATATTAGAGCATCTTTATATCCAAACTAGGGCAATCAATCCAAAGCCTTTCATACGTACCTAGTACTATGAATTAGCTTCGTTACTTCAAACAAAACCTAATGATAATTAATTAAATAAAAGTAGCAAATAATAAACAGAAATGATTCTAACCGGTGCATTCTACAAGTGTAGAACAACGGAGACCAATGGAATAGTGCAACGTAGGGGATACATGTTTTGGGTAGTTGGGTGCGCTGCAGAGGAACTTCAAAGAGGTCTGAGTTCAAGAACCAACCCCCTCCTTCACCACCCCCACCTCTCTCTCTCTCTCTCTCTCTCTCTCTCTCTCTCCTTCCCTCTCCTTCACAAACCCCCTTTTCTTGAATCGAAACTTCTTGTAAAAGTTGGTTTTTTGGTTGTAATCAAGAAAGACAACTCTGTTGTGAAGTTCCCTTCTTTGTCGTTAGCTAACTTGTGAGAATAGATCCCCTTCAGAGCGATAAAGGTATGAAGTTTAGTTTAGAGCTAATTTTTAAGAAGGTGTGAAGATATGAGAATAGATCCCCTTCTCTGTCGTTAGCTTATCTGTGAAGTTCCCTTCTCTATCGTTAGCTTACCTGTCAATTTTTTGGGAAGGAATTAATTTTTTTTTTTAGGAAATGGAGGCATGAAGGTCTAGTTTAGAGCTAATTTTGGCCTTGTTAGACCAGTTCAAAATACTAAGTTATATTAAGGCAAGCTTTGTCTAATTAGATTTCTATGTAAATCTTATTATATTAGTTTTAGAGAACTCATGAATTGACTATGAATTGATGAAATTGAAGTATGTTCAGTGGCGAGCTGTTAACGTTAGGGTTCGACGTGTTTCTTGTAGTACTCTATGACCTTGGTGAGGATTTTGTTGGTCACATTAGGGTTTGTGAAGGAGAGGGAAGGAGAGAGAAGGTTCGGAGAGAGAGAGAGGGGGTGGGGTGGGGGGGTCTCGATAGAGTGGGTTTCCCTGCAGTGCGACGCACCGAGTTTGAAGATATAGTCCTTACGTGGCTTTCATATATTGGTTTCCGTTGTTTTACACATATACGATACCCTGGTTAGAAGTTATTCTCAATAATAAATGGTTGAAGTATTTAGACTTGAACTTTTTCTAAAGTTAAAGCATCCTGTTCAAATAAGAAAATTTATTAGGGAAATGTGACCCATCAATGATGTCGCTTAAATTATTGCTAGGCACTGGAATATACAAATTAATGTATTAAGCAATACACACATATAACTAATTAAGTTAGCATACTTAGAAGTATTATATATTAAGACACATCAGCCAGCTTCAACAGAGCACATAAAAGATGCTTCTTGGAGAAATAAGGAAACTACCATACCGTTGAGTGATAAACATCGTCACGATCAGCACAAATCTATGGAGACAATTTCGGATGGCAAGTCAGACTTGAATACAGGTCACGGACTAAAATAACTCAATCACAGCATGAAGATCTGTGCCTAAGATCAAGGGAAAATATTCAAAGTGTCATTTTATATCTCAGCACCTTCAATTAAATATTATGGTCCACGATACTCTCCTACTTTCCTAACTGTATAATGTCTTCTGTCATAGTCTTCTATTTAAATATAGCTTATAACCTCTGCTTGTTGTTTACGTGAAAATAAATACAAAGTGATATTTTGCTTCATTTCTCTATTTTCTTCTTGGTATCACAGCCAGTGTGAACAACAACCTTCTTTTTTTTTTTTTTTCTTCACTCTCAATGGCCTCTCTTTCTCACAATGTTAGCAATTTCATTACTCTCAAATTAAAATAAGACAATTACCCCCTATGGCGTGAACAAGTTATGGCTCTTGTTGAAAGCCAAGACATGGTTGGTCATCTCACAGGAGAAACACCCAAACCAACCATGCCCATCACACCAGCCACAGACAACCCTACAAATCAGTCTACAGATGCAATCATCGCATGGTGAAAATCAGATTGACTTCTTCGTAGATGGCTTATTGGCACACTTGTAGAAGAAGCAATTGGCCTTGTTATTGGCCTAAGCACAGCCCAATCTGTCTAGGATGTTCTCAAAGAAGCATATGCACAAGACTCTCAGGAGAGAGAGTTCACTCTTCGTTAGAAAATGACTTATCATTGCAAAGATGACAACACAACCACTGCTGAACATATTCGCAAATTCAAGGGCATCTGCGACAATCTAGCAGCCATAGGAAGCCCTGTAATTGAAAAAATTAAAGTTTTTTCTCTCCTCACAAGTTTAGGACCAAAGTATGAGTCCTTCACCACAACCATGTTAAAGCCACCACGTCCACCATATACTGAATTGGTGTCCTTGCTGCAAGGTTATGAACAACGTCAAAACTGGTTCACTACTAATACATCCACTCACCAATTGGCTTTTTATGGTCAGAAGCAGCGTTCTCAACAATATAATTCCACCAATCAAGGATCACAAAATCAATTCAACTCAAATGGTCGTGGTTTCCATGCGCACAATCAGAATTTCAACAACTAGGGACATGTCAACTCCCACAAACAGATGGGTCATGACAACAACAAAGGCTCTATGTCTCACAGACCACCTCCTCCAGGACAACGACGAATAACACCAGCTGAACGTGAAATGTATCGCAATGATTCCTGTCAAATTTGCGGTGTCTTGGGTCACATTGCAAAGATCTGTTAGCACTTAACAAAAACATCTCTCAAACAAGATGAAGTCCCGTAGGCTCTAGCTGCTCTCACCCTTGACAACACTGTCTTTGATACTGAATGGACATCAGACACGGGTGCCTCAAATTACATGACAGGTAACGTTGGTATGTTAAAAAATATACGTCCCTATCTTGGCACTGACTCGGTTTTGATTGAAGATGGTACATCACTAGCAATTAAATCTGTTGGTGATGCTACTATTAACAATGGAACTCAAGTCCTACCCTTTAATAATGTTCTGCATGTTCCTCATCTAAAACAAAATTTAATATCTATAAGCAAGCTTATTGATCACTATCTTTTGAATTGTGAATTTTCTAATACTGATTTCTGTGTTAAGGAATGGGCGACAGGTCACAAGGTGTTGACAGGACGGCGCAAAGGTGATTTATATGTTCTTTCCAGCCCCCATGAATTAGATTTTTCACATAGGTTCAAATTTGGTACTGCAGAAGCATGTCATCAGAGATTAGGACATTCTCAAGAATCCACTCTAAAGCTGCTTCAGAACAAAGGATTAATTCATGTTCTAGGATCCAATAAGTTACAATCCATTTGTGATAGCTGTCAATTAGGCAAACTTAGTAAATTGCCATTCTCTTGTTCTAACACTTCTAGTGCTTCTATTTTCAATAAAATTTATTGTGATTTATGGGGTCCATCACCTGTTTTGTCTCTTGGAAACTATCGTTATTATGCTTGTTTAGTTGATGACTTCTCTCAGTATACTTGGCTTATTCCTTTAAAAACAAAATCTGAATTTGTTAATGCTTATTTAGTTTTTGAGCAATATGTAGCGAGACAGTTTGATAAAAAAAATTAAAATCTTTCACTCTGATGGTGGAGGAGAATTCATTAATTCAAGGCTTAGCTCACACTTCCAATCACAGAGCATCATTCACCAAATTTCTTGCCCTCACACTCCTGAACAAGCAGGTAAGGTTGAACGTTGGCATAGAATAATTCATGAACTAGGTATGGCAATGATATATCACAGTGGTGCTCCTTTATACTTATGGGTTGAAGCTTTTACAACTGCTGCTTTTCTCCTTAACCGCTTACCTTCCACTGCCATTCATCTCGATACTCCTTATTTTAAATTGCATGGTGTGCATCCAAATTACTCTTTTTTACAGATATTTGGTTCTAAATGTTTTCCATATACTTGGGATACTAGGAAACACAAGTTTGACCCCAAGATAGTACCATGTGTTTTTCTAGGATATAGTGATCATCACAAAGGATACAAATGCTTCCATCCTTCTATAACAAAAATGTTTATTTCTCAACATGTAGTGTTTGATGAGACTAGTTTTCCTTTCAAAGAACCTCAAGGCCGTAGTCCTACAATTTCTTCTCATCAATGGATGAGTATTTTTGACTCATGGAGTGTTCTACCTGTTTCTCCAACTAATCCTTCTACTTTGTCTACATATTCAACTAATTTACCCCTTCCTTCTTCTGATTTGCCTCATCTTCATACACCAACCCCCTCTCCATTTACTTCTATAGTTTCTGATAGTTCTTATTCTACTTCGACTAACTCTCCTCTGTTTTCTCAGGCTCAGGTCACGAACATAACACCAATGTCTCCTTTCATAGAGAACGTTGAGCCTCATACTGAGCTATCTCATGAGGTACTCGAGCCTTCTGAATTACCTGACCTCCCTGAGACTCAAAATCAGTGAATGATGAGTCACTCTCAACATGGCATTCACAAATGTGCTCTCATTGTTGATAGTCAAGATATTCCAAGGATACCTCATTCAGTTAAAGCTGCTCTCAGTCATGATGGTTGGAAGGCAGCTATGCAAGAGGAAATGGATGCTTTTCATCATAACAATACTTGGCAGCTTGTTCCTTGCGACCCCACCATGCATGTTCTTGGCTCGAAGTGGGTCATCAAGCCAAAACTCAATCCAGATGGCTCTCTTGATCGTCTCAAAGCTCGTGTTGTTGCCAGGGGCTTTCATCAATTGGATGGCATCGACTACATTGACACATTCTCTCCTGTAATCAATCTGGCACAATTCGACTTGTTCTTAGTTTTGCTTTAGTTCGACATTGGGATATCCGAAAATTAGACGTTAAAAATGCATTCCTCCACAGCTTCCTCTCTGAAGATATCTATATGACACAACCACCAGGCATGGCTAATCCAATGTTTCCTAATCACATGTGCAAGCTTCAACGAGCACTTTACGGCTTGAAACAAGCACCTCATGCTTGGTTTGACCGTTTTAGTGCTTTCCTTCTCAAAAATGGTTTCTTTTGCAGCCTAGCTGACCCTTCTTTATTTATAATGCATTCTAATTATAGCACTTTAATTATTTTATTATACGTTGATGATATGCTTCTTACAGGTTCCAACCCATAGCTTCTCAATAATTTTATTTAGCTTTTACATTCTAAGTTTGATATGAAAGACCTCAGTTCTATCCATCACTTTCTTAGTATACAGATTCCACCCACATCTGCAGGGTTACATCTCTCACAAGCTCACTATGTACTCACCATTCTTGAGAAAACACAGATGATCGACTGCAAGCCCATGAGCACGCCTCTGGAGGCAAAAACTAAGGGTCTTGACAGTGATGTCCTTCTTGATGATCTCAGCTTATATCGAGGGATCATTGGGGCTCTACAATATCTAACACTCACTCGACCCGATATTTCATATAGTGTAAAGTTTGTCTCCAAATTCATGCATGCACCCACTATTTCACATCTTAAAATGGTTCGACATATCTTGCGATACATCAAAGGCACCATTCATCTTGGCCTTGATTTAACTTCTCACATTACACTTGATCTATGTGCTTTTTCTGATTCCGATTGGGCAGAATGTTCTACTACTCGCCGCTTAACGACTGGATATGTCACCTTTCTTGGCCACAATCCCATCTCCTGGTGTGCAAAAAAGCAAAACATAGTCTCTTGCTCCAGCACAGAGGCCGAATATCGAGCCATGGCTCATACTACTGCAGAAATTACATGGTTAACATTCATTCTCAAGGACCTTGGCGTTCCTCAAACTCATCTGCCAGTGCTGTTCTGTGACAACATCAGTGCACTCCATCTAACAATCATCCCCGTTTTCCATGCCCGCAGCAAACACATCGAGTTAGATTACCATTTTGTGCGTGAGAGGGTTGCACTCGGTCTCCTTGTTGCTCGACATATCTCCACCACACAACAGGTTGCAGATCTCTTTACCAAACCTATGTCTAAAGCCTCCCTTGCTCAATTTCGAATCAAACTTCGCCTCCAACCCTGGCCAAGTTTGTGGGAGGATATTAAGACACATCAGCCAACTTCAACAAAGCACGTAGAAGATGCTTCTTGGAGAAATAAGGAAACTACCATACCGTTGAGTGATAAACATCCTCACGATCAGCACAAATCTATGGAGACAATTTCGGATGGCAAGTCAGAGTTGAATACAGCTCACAGACTAAAATGACTCAATCACAGCATGAAGATCTGTGTCTGAGATCAAGGGAAAATATTCAAAGTGTCCTTTTATATCTCAGCACCTTCAATTAAATATTATAGTCCACGATACTCTCCTACTTTCCTAACTGTATAATGTCCTTCTGTCATAGTCTTCTGTTTAAATACAACTTGTAACATCTGCAGCTTGTTGTTTACGTGAAAATATATACAAAGTGATATTTTGCTTCATTTCTCTATTTTCTTCTTTATATAATAAACAAAAATCCTTAGAAGAATTCATGATCTCAATGTTAGTATATTGAGTACTGCTACGCTCACTGCTCCCAGCTACTGGGAGCTACCGTTAGTTATAGGATATGTTTTTATTTTTATTTTTTATTTTTTCATATATGTATTTTTAACACTTTTAAATATTTTAAAAAAATAATAAAATCATAATATTATTAAAAAACACATCCTTAATTATTAAGTAAAATAAAAAATTAAAAAAAAATTAAAAACTCAAAGGAGTAGAGTAGAGAAGAGAGTGGTAAGAGTAGTATTATTCTAATATATTTGTTTAGAAATTTAGGAGGGAAGGAATAACAAGAGTTCTTTGTATGGCGTGCCAAAGTATAACTCTTCTGAGAATACTTTATAGACTTTTTCATTTTCTCGAGAACTCAATCAGTTTTATAAATCCATTCGTTATAAAAGTAAAATTTCTGATTTGAGAAAGCGAAAACACAGTTCTATATACTATTTTTTATTTATTGACTTTATTATTTTTTATCCCTCAGATTTGGTTCATAATTTTATAAATATAGAAAATGACCCCCAAAAATTTTAAAATCCCCTTAGGCTCTCTAATTTTTTATTTTTTTTTTAATTTCAATATACATAGAAATGTCTCTCTTCAATTTTTTTCTTATAGTCTCAAAAGTTTTTGTAATTTCTATATATTATCTATTTTTAAAGATTTGGCACCACCATTATTAAACTAAAACTAAGTTTACGAGAATAACAAACTTAATATGACACGAAAATATCTAGATTTTACATGAAACTTGATAAACTAACTTACGTACTAGAAGAAAAGATGGACTTTCTAAAAGATCAATCAATAGTTTCTATGAAGAAAAAATATTCTAAATATTTTATTACAAAAATAATAATGGATGAAACATATTACGTGTATAGTCGTTAGAAGTTTGAAACATATATAGTTGTGTTTTAGTAATTTTATTTTTACATGTATGTAGCACATTATCCAAATTTAATTTTATATATAGTTATGCCTTTATAATTTTCTGATTTTTTATTTTTTATTTTACATAAACGTTAGTACCCCACTGTCGAAATATGTGATTAAAAAGTGGATTATGTGACTGGAAGAGGATGGCTAGCTTAGGAGAACAAAATGGTTCTCTCTTTTGATAGAGAACTGAAGGGTCTTAATTTTGATTGGACTGATGAACATATGACTCGACAACAGTAAAGTTTCTGCTAAAAAATTATGTATGTTAATTTTTCAGAAAAAGAAACGCACAAGGATTTTTGAACATCAAATGTTTTTGAGTGTTGAGGTGTTAAAACTTTCACAACGGTTTTGTCATGTTGGGTTTTTAAACATCAAATGTTTAGAGTCAACCTTTGGGGCGTATTGAATTTTGCCCTAGCTAGCGATGTTTCCAATGATGTGTTGTTCAATGGTTTTTTTCACTCAATTGTCCATTCCCAAAAACAGGAGACTAGTCCATTGTTCCTGAGTGTATGTGATCTTAAAGCAACCATGTAAGGTTGTTGCCAATTAGAAAACAAGAAAAGAATATCCATGGAGAGGCCGATCAGCATTGTGCGCCGAAGGTCGAGCTTTTTGGAAATGGCCAAACCGGAGTACCACAAGTACTTCTCAGTACGACAAATAATACTTCCATATTTAGTTTTCTTGTTTTGATAGGGCGAGGATGTAGATGAATACCACTAATATTTAAGCCTTATTAACAGCTTCGAATATGTCCGAATACAAGATATTTTTATGTTTGTCGATTTTGCTTTAGTGAATTGAAAAAGCTTTAACCAAAGTTCTAGCCTACCTTCTTCAGCCTCAAAAAATGAATGCGGTTCTGATGAATCAGCTCTTCATTTTCTTTTTATTGCTACTCCCCTTTGCAAACTCGATTTTCTTCAACCTTTCATGTTTCCAATCAAATATGGATAACATATTAACCTTTGAGAATGATTCATTCACGGCTAGAGGAGTACTTGAACTCACAAAGAATCAACTCGATGACTCCCTCAATGGAAGTGTCGGTCGAGCCTCCTATGCTGAACCTGTACGCCTTTGGGATGCAAAGACGGGAGCTTACGGACTTCATCACCCACTTCTCCTTTGTCATCAAAGCTTTGAATAGATCAATGTATGGTGATGGGCTCTCCTTCTTCATTGCACCACTTGAGTCAAGAATCCCTAACAACTCAGGTGGTGGGTATCTTGGACTGTTTAGTCCCGAATCTGCTTTCAACTGCTCCTTGAATAAAATTGTTGCAGTTGAGTTTGACAGTTTCAAAAATTCGTGGGATCCAAGTGATGATCATGTTGGAATCAATATAAACTCCATTGTCTCAGCAGCAAATGCCACATTGGCAGAGAGCATAAAGAATGGATCAATAGCAAATGCATGGGTTAGTTATAACTCAATCACCAAAAATTTGAGTGTTTTCCTAACTAATGCTGATAATCCAATCTTCAACGGGGAATTCTAGCCTGTCATATATTGTCGATTTGAGAACTTTTTTGCCGGAATGGGTTAGAGTTGGTTTCTCCGCAGCCACAGGTGATCAATCGATGGAGTTTCATACAATTCGTTCTTGGTCGTTCAATTCAAGTTTGGAGGCATAATATGGAAAGAAGAAAAACAGACACATCTTTTAGTGTAAAACATCAAAGATCGAATTAATCAGACACATCTTCAGTTTTGTTGTATGGCTGAAAATGCTCATTATAGTAGTAGTAGAAATTTGAGTCAGCAAAAGCACCACAAGTTGAACAAGTTAGCAAACTGGGTTAATTAGCATACTTACTACTTGGAAAGAACTGAATGATCTTCATTAATTTGGTGGCATGGATTAAATGGACTGATTAACTTGTATATATAAATGGTATTTTTAGACTAAATTCGATAAACTTAGTAAATAAAAAAAAGGTCGTAAATTAAGTATTAGACTTAAAAATGGTTTAAATAACTTTTAAGCTTGAATTTTAAATTAATATAGTTTTTAAATTTTCTTTGAAAATTAGTAAAACCCATAGGGGTTTTTAAAAATCAAATTTATGAATGATGAGGTGTCAAACTTACGCGTCGCGCGGAATGTTAAACAAATTGGTCTTTACACAGATTCATTGTAGATCAGTCAACATTATTCTGATTGACTTGGAAAGGAATAAGAAAAGAAAATAGTAAATAAAAGCATTATAATGATGTGCCGTGTACCGCGTGATTGTTTAATTTGCAGGCAAATGTCCATTAATCCGAGAGAGATGAGACTGCAGACTCCATTGGACCTGATCAATATCCATGTTTAAAAGCAATCAATTAAGGACGACGTCGGTCAAGATTAAAAATATCTTTTGACTCTGGCCAGGGGCATTATAAGCAGCTTGAGTGCAAAGTTCGTAAGATTCCATGCATGAGTATTCACACTACCATGCATGAACACCATAATTTGAGGGAAATAAAGTTCAAAAAAAAAAAAAAAACCGATAGCGTCAGTGAATTTATGGCGACACTCAATTTGATTATATTTGCAGTATGATCCAAGTTTTTTCTCAACCCCTTGTTTTGATTCATCTAATTATCAAAGGTCATCAAGGAAAAAAAATAGGAGAGACCAAAATTGAAGAGCAGTAGTCTCAGAATATGAAGTTGTTGTTGAGGAATAATCCCACATTGCATGTGGATAAAGTCTCGGATATGTTTATAAGGAATGAATAACTCTTTTTTGTAGAACTGATTTTATAAAATGAGTTAAGTCTAAGAATTTCTTCAATTGTCATTTATGTATGTTCGGAAGAGTAACATGAGTAGAGACAGAACTCTTTTATAATTCTATTTTAATTCGATGACATTTATATAAAACAACGATACTCTTACAATTTTATTTTATAAAAATGCCCTCTTCTTAAAACAGAATTGCAAATGGCCAAGAGCTGTATAAATCAGTTGGAAATATAAAAGAAGGGCGGGAGGCTCAAGAGCTATGATACCCACATGTACTCGAGTATTTGGGAAATGGCCAAACCAAGAGTGGACCTGCTCACGACAAAGGCGTATTGTTTTCGAGGGCGAGGATGTAGATGACATTCTTAATGAATACGACTAATAATTAAGCCATATTGTACCTTGGAAGAGTCAGAACACTTTAGGCCGGCATCCAACCGGCTTGGTTTTTTAGCATATATAACACAAGCTTTTTCTGTTTGTCGTATTTGCTTTTGTGAATTGAAAGGCTTCCATCCCCTCTTCTTCCCTCTGTCTTAGTTTGTAGAATTTTCGATTATTCTACAAAACATGCTCTACATATAATAGTCCAAGCAATAAGAAACCATATATATAATAAAATAAGATTAATTTTGGTTGCCTGGATTGGAGCAGAGATGAAGCAACATATATCAAACAAAAGGCAATAAATATTGCAGCAACCTCCTCCTGACCCAAACATTGGCCTTTTCCTCCAGATCATAGTCGGCATCAAAGTGATTCAGATAGAATATCCAAACATATTTGGGTGAAATTTGCATTCATGATCATTATTATATATTTGCATACGATCAAGTGCACTGGAATATTGTGGCCCAAAGGTTCGACTTCTACTATGTCACTAAACAAGAAGTCAAATGATCTTGCTAATTAGGCCTCTTAATTTAGATGAGCCGGCCAAATATTACAGACGACGACAACCCAACATGATTCCATTCGAATTTGTAAAGTTAAAGACATTTAAAAATTATATAATGAAGATTAGAAGGGGAAAAAACAAAGCTATGAAATAGGACAAACATACGGTTGAACTACTCCTTGTAGGCCTTTGGCATCAAACGGACCTTAATTCAGATCTCCATCTCTACGCATGCATCCCAACCATGACTATCTTCAACCAAAGTTATTGCCTTCTTCAGCCCCAAAAAATGAATTCTGTTGTCAATCAGATCTTCATGATTTTCTTTTTATTGCTACTTCCTTGTGCAAAATCAGTTTTCTTCAACCTCACTAGTTTCCAATCAAATATGCATAACATGATAACCTTCGAGAAGGATGCATTCATGGCGGCTAGCGGTGTACTCGAGCTCACAAAGAATCAACTCGATGACACCCTCAATGCAAGTGTCGGTCGAGCCTCGTATGCTCAACCTGTACGCCTTTGGGATGCGAAGACAGGGGAGCTTACGGACTTCATCACCCATTTCTCCTTTGTCATCAACGCTTTGAATAGAGACAAGCATGGTGATGGGCTCTCCTTCTTCATTGCGCCACTTGAGTCTAGAATCCCTAGCAATTCCAGTGGCGGATTCCTTGGACTATTTAGTCCCGACTCTGCTTTCAACTCCTCCTTGAATAAAATTGTTGCAGTTGAGTTTGACAGTTTCAAAAATGGCTGGGATCCAAGTGATGATCATGTAGGAATCAATATCAACTCCATTGTCTCAGCAGCAAATGTCTCATGGAACAGTAGCATAAGGAATGGATCAACAGCTAATGCATGGGTGAGTTATAACTCAACCACACAAAATCTGAGTGTTTTCTTAACTTATGCTAATAATCCAATCTTTGGGGGGAATTCTAGCCTGTCATATGTTGTTGATTTGAGAACCATTTTGCCGGAATGGGTTAGAGTTGGCTTCTCCGCTGCAACAGGTGATCAGTTTGTTGAGTTACATACAGTTCGTTCTTGGTCGTTCAGTTCAAGTTTGGAGGGAAATAGGAAAAACAGAGTAGCGTTAGCGATTGGTTTGGCTGTGGGTTTGGGTGTATTGGGTTTTGGATTAGGTTTACTCTGGTTTTTCTATTGGAGAAAGAGGGCCAATGATCAAAGAAAAAAACATTTGAGTGGTGATGTTTGCATGGATGATGAATTTGAGAAAGGAACTGGTCCAAGGAGATTCACTTACCGTGAACTTAGCCGTGCAACAAATAACTTTGCTGAGGAAGGGAAGCTTGGAGAAGGAGGGTTTGGAGGCGTTTACAAGGGTTTGTTAAGTGAATCAAATACAGAAATTGCCGTTAAAAGGGTCTCAAAAGGATCAAAGCAGGGGAAAAAGGAGTACATGTCAGAAGTAAGAATCATCAGTCGTTTGAGACATAGAAATTTGGTTCAACTCATTGGTTGGTGCCATGAACAAGGTGAATTCCTCCTCGTGTACGAGTACATGCCCAATGGAAGCCTTGATTCTCATCTCTTTAGAGGAAAGATTATGCTAACATGGCCAGTGAGGCATAAAATAGCCCTCGGATTGGCTTCTTCTCTTTTGTACCTTCATGAGGAATGGGAACAATGTGTGGTGCACCGAGACATCAAGTCGAGCAATATCATGTTGGATGCAAATTTCAACGCTAAGCTTGGTGATTTCGGTCTTGCAAGGCTTGTAGACCACGAGTTGGGCTCGCAAACAACTGTTTTAGCAGGCACCATGGGCTACCTAGCCCCAGAGTGTGTCACCACTGGCAAGGCTAGTAAAGAGTCTGATGTCTATAGTTTTGGGGTGGTTTCGCTTGAGATTGCATGTGGAAGAAAGCCAGTAGAACCAATGGCAGAACCAACAAAGGTAAGGCTGGTTGAGTGGGTATGGGACCTCTATGGAAAAGGTCAAATCCTTGAAGCTGTTGATAAGGGTCTATGTGCTGAATTTGATGAGCAGCAAATCGAGTGCTTGATGGTTGTTGGCCTTTGGTGTTGTCATCCGGATTCTACTATCCGACCCTCTATAAAGCAAGTTATAAATGTTCTCAACTTTGAGGTTCCTTTGCCCAGCCTTCCATCAAAGCTGCCTGTGCCTATGTATTTTGCGCCTCCAATGGATATGTGTAGATTCAATTACACATCATCTGGTCTCACTGGATCAGTCACAGATCAAACACGGGGTTCATCTAGCATGAGTGGTTCAACTTATTCTTCTACTACCTCAGCCGGCTCTGCAAAAGCTCTTCTAAAGTCAGGAAAACTTTATCGGTAGTTTGCTTCTTATGTTAGACATGATTACAAATTTGAAATATGTGGTTATTCCTAATACTCTTTTACTTTTAAATCATAGACATTACATCGTAAAACTAAGGTTTGTGCTTGTACTAGTACTGGAGGTGTGAATTTTGCTTGAAATATGATTGTTGTATTTGCTATCAAAATTTGTATTCCTAACTCTTGGCGCTAGATATATCATATATGGGATGATCGATACAACTAGTTTGACCCATTTATTATACTGGTATTTTTTTTTTTTTTTTGAAAAATAATTATACCGGTGTTAGATGGATTGATTGGACAGAATACATACAACTTATTTCACCCAAAAAATTATACTAAAACAAAAAGATTAGAATATATGTATATAATGTACATAATTAAGATTTTTTTTTTTTTTTTTTTTTTTTTTTTTAAATCGTGGCTTGATAAGAGGTACTACCGTGTGTAAATTTGGAGAACTTTCGCCTTTTGAACTATTTCTGTTTTTAATTTGACATTGGATAGTTAAACAAGTAATGTCGACTGAACCCACTACGCAACCTGGATATTAAAGTGCTTGACCTTTATTTAAAGAAACATATTGATCTAATCCAGCTAAACAGCTACTTTGTCCCTAACTCAATGCGCTTAAAAATTCTTAACCTTTGCATTAAAACTATTGTGTCATTTTTTATGGTAAAACCAATAAAGTGGGTAAAAGAGAGGAGAGGATCATTGCAATTGATTGCCTTCATTTCCAACCGAAATTCTCTTTCTAGAAAAGAAAAATCCCCTTTCAATCACTCATGTTGGTCATGATCTGATCGGCTTGTGATCTGATCTCTTCTTCCCTTCTCCTCCATTGATCCTTCTTGATCTTCCGCTTTTCTTTTCTTCTTCTTCTTTTTTCTATGTTTTTCTTTTGTATTGAAGGATATTAAATGTCAAATTTACACTTCTCCATCATGTACCATTGCGTTTCAAGCCCAACCACTATATTTCTCGTAGGGCTGACCAAAAATTTAAAAATCCGACTCCACTCCAACTTTATGTTCCGACTTTTCCCTCCGACTCTAAATCTGACTTCGATATTGTACATATGTTATAAAAATATGTATTTATTTATATATTTATCATATATACTAGTATAATTATATAGTTATATAACTATAACTTATATAGTTAAACTCAATAATATATTAATATGAGCTGATTATTATAAAATAATATACTTATACTATAATATAAATAGACTAATGATAATTTAGTACACGTATACATCATAATACCACTTCCATACATAATCAAGTATAAAAATAAGTTAATCATAATATCACTTCCATACATAATCAAGTATAAAAATAAGTTAGACACTAGTATTTAAATAAGTCTAGTATAATAACATGTAATTATAAACTAGAAAGTCTAATATATTACAAGAAGGTATGATCTGGAGAATTGGTAATGGGAGGTCAATTTCTATATGAAAGGATAGATGGCTTCCTAAACCTTGGACTTTTAAAGTTCAAACTTCTCCTATAAATCTGCCCATCTCAGCAAAAGCTAATGACTTAATTGATGCTGATAATTGGAGGTGGCATTCTGATATGGCGAGAAATAACTTTATTGCTAGTGATGTTGAGAAAATACTACAGACCCCTCTTGGTATGATGATTAGTGAAGACAAGCAGATATGGCAATGTACGCAGTCTGGAAGTTTCTCTATGAAAAGTGCTTATCACTTGCAAAAGATGTTGATTGATAGGAGTACAGGTGAACCTTCTAACAAATCAACCCGAGACATGTTTTGGAAACAACTATGGATCTAACTATTCCAAAGGTAGTTAATGTCTTTATTTGGAAGAAAATAGTTAATGTCTTTATTTGGCAGGCATGTCACAATGGCTTACCAACCAGAGAAAATTTAGTGAGAAAAGGGGTGATTGAATCTGATATGTGTCCTATTTGTGGATTGTTTCCTGAAAATGTGGTTCATGCTCTTTGGAACTGTGGAGCAACAGGAGATGTGTGGAGTCTTGGTTGTCATAAAATACAGAAAAATAGTGGTTGGGGCTTGGACTTTCTATCACTTATGGAACACATGTCTGTTGTTTTGGAGTTAAATGAATTTGTAGAAATGACAATTATTTTAAGAAGAATTTGGCTTAGAAGGAATGTTGTGATATATGAGCAGTCTTTCCTCCATCCTACAATCCTTGTTTGTCAAGCTAGGGAGCAATTGCAGGAATTTCAGAGTGCTCAGATTGAAAAGATATCTCAATGTAGTGTTAGATAAGCAGATCAGCAACGGTGGAGGCCACCCGAGAGGCCATAGGTTAAGGTTAATTGGGATGTTGCAATTGACAGTGTTCCTTCATAGATAGGTGTTGGGGTTGTAGTCAGGGATGTACATGAAGAGGTCTTAGCAGTGTTAAGAAAACCAATGATGTTTAGTGCTGATTCCACTTTAGCTGAAGCTAGAGCAGCATTGAGTGCTTCATGTATTTTCTGTTGTGAACTTGGCTTTGATCGAGTGATAGTGGAAGGAGATGCTAAGATTGTGGTTGATGTAGGAAATAAGCCACAGGAGAATTTCACATGGTATGGGCATATTGTGGAGGAAATTAAGTAAGTTTTAAATGGTTTGGATGCTTGGCAGATCTGCTACGTTAAGAGGACTTCTAATCAAGTTGCACATATTCTTGCAAAACATGCTTTATTATGTAGTTCTAAGTGTGTAGATATGGGATTTGTACCTAATTGTATTAGTGGGATTGTATTGTCTGAATTGGTCATTTAGTAATGAAAGTGGATGTGTTCTTACTGTAAAAAAAAAAAAAAAAAAAAAAAAAAA
>QEOT01005682.1:37610-50402 GCA_003123785.1 Pterocarya stenoptera | reverse complement strand
GATGAAATTCCAGCTATATATAGTAGAAAAATAAAGTGTACATGATCATATAGTTAATTTGTAAAACACTCAATTTCTATCATCATTATATTAAAAGCTAGGAAAACTTCTAAAATGAAGGGGGTGTACTGAATCTTCTCCAATATTTTACGAAGGCTTGGTGTTGTAGTTCGGTACTACTGCACTACTTTTGACTTGACTAGAAAGCAACCGTGAAGATCCCCAATTCGTATTTATAAGCAAAAATAAATAAAATTTTGTTAATCTTTCAAATGATGATCTCTAAGATTACTATAACAGAGAACATTTTTTGGAAAGCGTGAATTTTGTCAAAAAAGAGTTTTTGTTCCCATGATAATTCGACCGACAATTTTAGAGTCGCAACAAGACCTTTTTTGGGACGAAACCATTTCTTTCCTAAATATTGTTTGAAGGGAAATTCTTCTATTTGAACCAAACGTAACCATTCGAACAAGAAAATGCAAAGTAGTTTGTTCAAATGTATCCATGTTCCAGTTGTGTATGTTATGTTCAACCGATTTAGTTTATGTACGATTACATATTTTGTCGTTTGAATGATCTTACCATATCCCATAAGTAAAAGAACTGATGTTGAGAATTCTTCTATATATTGCACTCTTTCAAAGATTATGCTAGTTGGTCCAAACGTTCATATGGGTATTATTTCTATCAAACAGTATATGATTTCATTCAAATAGTTATATAGAACATTTGTTTGAACATGTAATATTGATGCAATCGAGTGGAGTTTTGTTGTAGATCTAGAGAACAAGGACAAGATCTTTACTAGGTACTAATAGAGAAGATGGAGAATGGACGAGATCAGAAATTGAAAGAGAGCTAACTCCGATCATCATGGGATAAACTTGTAGATATATAATTCTTTGACTATATATGATCATGGGATCGAAGATGATGATCGTCAGAAGAGCTAGCTGCTGAATCAAGATCCTCCATCCACGTCTATCAATCTCTCTCAAAATTACATAAAATTAATTAATAACACGTTTATTGGCACAAATTATGGCGGTTGTTGGGGATCGTGCTTACTACTTCCTAAATGAAAAACAGACAAAAATCCTGTCTTTGGTAGCCTCACTATCATAGACATTGTTCAGTTATTCTATGACCAAAAATATATGATGTTTTGTAGTAATCAGATAGGACCAACATGATATATATATATATATATATTTATATATAAGCCGCGGCCCTTCCTCGTGTGCAGTTATTTAAATGCCATTAATTACTTAAACGCCGTGTACTTGATAACTATTACGCACGATTGATCTGCATGATCTTCATTTTTTCAAATTTAGCTATCAAGCTGGCTCCTGACAATTAAGAACAAGATAATATCAAAATGTATATATATTGGACATCTATCTATCACAGGTGAATCCTCCTTCTTAGAAAAACTTATCATCATTGTATCTCTTTTCTTGTTCTTCTGGAGGAGTTTTTATTTTTCTGGGTATTTACCATTTCTATATTTTTCATCTATTTCAGTTGTATAATTTTCTATTCCAAAAAGCATTTCGTAGGTTTTACCTTATAAATTTGTTCTAATGAATATTAACTTAATTTCAGATGATCAGTATGGAAAAGACAAATTGGAGTAGGCAGCAATTATGGGGTTCGCAGCTTGTGGGGTGCTTAGGAATGAATCGAGTGATTTTGCTGATCTTGCTTCTTGTCTGTGCTGAGAAGACACCACTAAGGTTCTTTTTCCTTAATTATATTTTGCGCTTTCCCTGATTCTGCACCCTTGTTCTCGATCCAAGCATGATGCATGCAGTGTGTCAATATAGATTAGATCAGAGGGAGAGATCAATTAGGAAGGAAGCTATGTCACGCAGAATCTTTATCTCCTTCATTATGTGGTGTTTAATTGGTTAAAGAAATCTAATTTTCATTTCGGAATTCACAGTCTCATCATGAATGATCTTTGCATGGGAATATAGATTTCCAAGAACGCATGTAATTAAACTGATCATGTTTATATGTGTTAGAAAGTTGATAGGATCAGTAGTACTACTCATTTCGACATGACAATATTAATTAATACGTTATAAATTGATCTAACGGTTGTATAGTTTAATTAGGGTGACAACAGTACTGTTGTAATTAGTTGTAATTAGGGAGGGGGTTCGGGGGATGTGTCCCTGAAACAACTAAACCAAGCTGCAGTTTGAGATATATGGAGAAAATCATGATGATGAGGAAAAGGCTAATAATATATATTTATATATATATATATATATATGCATGTACAAATATATATCACAAAAGGGTTCACAAAATGGTAAGAACTAAAAAATTAAAACAATAAAATTTTGCGGTCAGTGAAGTACTGATCGATGATACATTTCATGAGTTGATCTCAGCCTTGCCTAATTAATAATTTTTTACTTTATAATTACAGTGTATTTTATTTAATAATATACATGTGTGAGAGCGTGTGTGATGTACTGTGTGTACGTAATTAATGCAGGGGAGTTCTATTAAACGTCAACGCCGCCCAAGTATCTAATGTTGATGATGATCATGATGTGGAGCTACATACATACGACGACCTGCAGGTAAATGCATTCTACTACCCCTACATATATAATTTGAGTAATTAATTAATACAATATGACATGTTAATTTCTGATAAATGAGCGCGCGCATATACATATATATAGGAAAATATTAGTATGACTCTTAAATGTGTTCATTAAATCATGACCATGTGTCTATTCATATATTTTATTTTTTAAAAATTTTTTCTTAATAGTTAAGGAAATGAATATTAGTGAATCTATACTTTTCTTATTTTTTCTTAATGGTTAAATATGTTTAAAAAATGTTTAAACGATAAAAGAAAGAAAAAAAAAAAAAAAAAAAAGACATTTGCACTGGCGTGTGCATAGTTGTATGGGGTGCACCCTTGAATTATCCATATATATATATATATATGTGAAATGATATTCCCACCAAGGAATCCTAGCTACCAACACTTGCGCATGCTACCAATTGTTTTTGTATTTATTTTTTGACTTAATGTTTAAAAAAGTGTTTTGTAATTACTTTGTGATTTTTTTTTTTTTTAAATGTTTAACACTCGCTACCGTTCGGTAAGAATTCTCAATGGGAATTCTCAGTGACTGTAGCATGGTCCTATATATATATATATGTTGTCATTTAGCCTCATGAATTTGCTCTCTCAAAGTTACCATTAATACAAATTGTATTTTTATTTTTTCATTTTCTTTCAAATATTTTTTAAACATCCTTAACCATGAAGAAAAAATAAATAAATAGAATACCCGAGCGATAACTTTGAGAGGGCAAATCCATGGGGTTAAATATCATTTTCCATACATATATATACATACCAGCTGGTAGAGCTTGAGTGCAGGGCACGTATTTTCTGTAAATATAAATTTAAGATGCGTATCAATTAGAACTACAAATATGATAAATGTAAAAATAATCATAAATCTATACAACAAATTTTACAAATGATTATAATTATACTTGAAAAGAAATGAAGGAAACGGAAAATCTAAAATTATTGAACACATAACAAATCAAATGTTTAAACTCATTATATTGAAATCATAATGAGACATGCGAATTTACTTGAATCCTTATAAGACTAATTAGAAATAATAATGATAATAATATTAAATGAAAAAATAAAATAATAATATTTTTAATTCTTTCGTAAGACTACATGGATATAATTGTTATTAGAATGAGAAAACATAAAAATAGACTATTAATTAAATTAAAAAAAATTATAATTTTTTTCTCAAATGAAAATAATATTAGTTTAAAACTAATAAACTGAAAAAATAAAATAATATTATTTTTTATTATTTCAAAAAACTATATGGATTTAGCAATGAATATGATAAATTAAAGGCCACTTATAAATTGATGCATATATAAACTTGTACGTAAAAATAATAATTGAATTTTCTAAAATGAAGATATATATTATTAGTCCAATGACTATGATTTATTTTTATGAATTACTATGAAAAATAATATAAAGGTAATTGTTGTTTTTTTTGTCAAATAATATTACATATGAAAAATACTGTTATTTTTAAATCCAAGAAGAAATATAAAAAATATCCTAATTAAGTTGTTAATTTGTTGCACAAAAGTTTAATAATCCAAAATTTTTAATTTAGATTTTTAATAAATTATTAATATTTAATTATTATCATTATTATATTCTAATTAATATTATAATAATAGAAAATTTTATTTTATTTTTAATATAGAAGATAAAAACGTAATTATGCAAATGAGGTAAAAAACCTAAGTGTAAACTCAAACAAAAGTTACTACTCCATGAGGCTATAGCCTCTTTTATTATATATAGAATACAGATATATTAATTGTTTTTACCTTAATTACAAAAGGAAATAAAAATAAATTAAACAAAACAAAACAAAGCATTCATGAATATTCATGCAAGTTTCAGTAATTAACCCCTTTCACGAACAAATTTATAAATCTCCATTAAATGCATGCATGCGTCATTCATAATTTACAACCCACTTTTAAAAAAAAAAAAAAAAAAAGCCTATATTTTAATGTTAATTTTCATCAGGTAGTGGTGGATAATGGGCTGATGCAAGTCAATTTGTCCAGGCCGGCGGGTGATGTTGTTGGAATTAAGTATGGTGGTATAGATAACTTACTCGAAAATCATAATAGATGGGAGAATAGAGGGTACGTAACTACGTCCATGCACTGCGACTATTATTATTTCTTTAATTTATCTTTGTACCCTAAATTTCTAAAATAAATCTTAATTAATGGTGAAAATTGTAGCAAAACTTGATAGCTTTAGAAGCAAATTATTGAAAAGTTTACAATATTGCAGATTAAAATGTACTGATAATTCAGATTAAAATCTGTATATTTTAAGTTGTTGAGACTACGTACATGATCACTTAGCTACATGATTAATATCGATATATTTCTTACAATCATTAATCATGATCACTTATAGGTATTGGGATGTAGTTTGGAAGCAGCCAGGAGGTCCCGGTGGTAACGCCTGGAGGTAATTTATAAACTCCCTCTCCAAAAGGTTCATCATGATTTGATATAATTAATATGTACGTATTACTTTTGATCCCTAACTAAAACTATGCAAAAGATTGGCAGCAACAAACTTCACAATTATAACTGAGACCAAAGACCAAGTCGAGCTTTCATTTACTAAAACATGGGATGCTTCTAATTCGCTCCACGTAAAGACAAATATTCCCTTAAATGTAGACAGAAGGTACGTTCACGTGCATGCATGCATGCCGATCGATCATCTTTTTGCTTAATTCATAAATTAACTAATTTGGAACCAGAATTATTAATTCTAATTTATAATTAACATCAAGTACTTTTAACTTTTGATCAGGTACATATTTCGACGTGGAATTTCAGGATATTATTCATACGCTATATTTGAGCGCCTTAAGGGATGGCCGGCTTTGTTTCTGGGTCAGATTAGGGCTGTTTACAAGCTGGAACAGGACAAGTACGTAATTATATAATTTGTCTTGTTCATTATCCAATATAAAAAATATTAAATTTTGTTATATATAGTCACACACGCAAGTACATGACATATATACGTGTTTTAAGCTCTTGATATATAAAACTACTTAAAATATATATTGTTGTTAAGGTATTAATGGATATCAGTTATTAGTTTTCACTACATGGCAATATCGGACGAGAAGCGGAGGATCATGCCAACGTCGGTAGATCGCAAAAGAGGTCAACCCCTTGCCTACCCGGAAGCTGTTCTTTTAACCAATACGACCTCCAATCCTGAACTAAGAGGAGAGGTACTCTTAAATCATTTTTAACCCTGAAGATGATGATCCTATATAAATATATATATATTTCAAAGTTAATAATTATTAGATTATCTATTAATTGGTTGCAAAAAGTTGTATTTCTATTAATTCGATCTAACAAGTCTTAAAATTATCATGTATCTATTAGAAATTTGGATGATGAATAGTATTACTCTTATAATAAATAGTAATTTTTATTATTATTGTTGTCGTCGTCTTGATTGGGTCATGCATGCACGAAGGTGGATGACAAGTACCAGTACTCGATGGAAGATAAAGATATTAGGGTTCATGGGTGGATGTCGGTTGCCCCACCTGTTGGATTTTGGATCATTACACCCAGTAACGAGTTCCGTACAGCGGGGCCCATCAAACAAGATCTCACTGGCCATGTGGGCCCTACTCTGCTATCTGTAAGTTTATCTAATCCCCGTGATCTGCAATATCCTAGCTTATAATTCACACCCACAGTAGAAAATATATTGCATATATATGGGGCGCTCAAGATTTATGTATGCAATGAGCTCTCATGCATAGGCATACGGGACTCATGCATCGACGTCTACAGTTCACGCGGGAAATATTGTCGAATAATCATATATACTGTTTTAGAATTGCGTAATCGAGGTGGTCCGAGACAATTTTTTTCCATATCTTTTATTTTATTTTATTTAGTGATTAAGGAAGTATTATTTTAATAATATTATAAAATTTTATAAAAAAAAGTTTAAGGATATAAAAAAATTGTACGAAAAAAAAAAAAAAAAGGCCAAATGGAGACTGTCGCTACATCCTCTGTATAGGTGTAGCACCATCCTTGCTTAGTTGTTTTCTACGTCATGAAAAAAAGTGATTTATTTTTTATTTTTTATTTTTTATTTTTATTTTTATGAATTTAAGATGATTTTTTATGCATAATTTACACACTTTAAAATTATATAAATAAATTATCATAAGACTAGCTAGTAGTCATCATATATTATATATATAAAGTACTGACCTTGTTTGTCCATGGTTCAGATGTTCATGAGCACTCATTATACTGGTAGGGACCTACACATGAGATTTGAAGACGGAGAGCCATGGCAAAAAGTTTTTGGCCCTGTATTTGTCTATCTCAACTCCGGTTCCACCAAAACTCGTGAGAGACTCTGGGGCGAAGCTAAACAGCAGGTATATATATTATTTATTTATTTATGAATTAAGCTAATTAATTAAGTGGACCTTTCTGATCCCTAATTAATTCGAATTTTATGATCTCCATTTTATACAATTATTAATTACTGGTTAATTTGTTTCTTTTTTTAATTAGATGTTGCGTGAAGTCAATAGCTGGCCATACAATTTCACTAAGTCGGAAGACTTCCCTTCTGCTGACCAACGGGGAACAGTTGTGGGTCAATTGCAAGTCGATGATCGGTACGAGCGTGAACGTGCATGCATGCATGCATGCAGCATTCCTTGATTGTCTATTTGCATGGTTTTTTATTGCATGCAGATGATCACATGCATCTTCAAATAACACTATATACGTACCCACAATGCACAAGACCATTTTATAAGTCAGAGCGAGAAAGCATATTTCTAAGTATATAGTTTTATCTGTCAATTACTTTAAATATATCCCATACATGCCGTCACTAAGTATATATATAATCACGATGAAAATCAAAATTCTCTTTTACTTAACATGGTTTATTTATTAGGTACATCACTGATGAGAAGTTAATGAGGGCAAAATCTGCTTACGTGGGTTTGGCTGCTCCTGGAGAGGTCGGCTCATGGCAAATAGAAAGCAAGGTATAATAATTTCTTTATGGTTTTCCCTTCTAATAGTAAAGGGTGATGAATTAATTAGACACTAATCACCTATAAAATTTGTCCAATTCTTTGTTTATGTTTTCTTTTAGGGTTACCAATTCTGGACCCAAGCTGACGACGAGGGACGTTTCGTAATTAAAAACGTCCGACCAGGAGACTACAACTTGTATGCATGGGTCCCTGGTGTGATTGGAGATTACAAAAATGACATGCAAATTACTATTAAAGCAGGTATATTATATATATATATATAATAACTCTGTTCTAATTTAATATATTTGATTTATTAATAAATAAGTTTGGAAATAGAATTTTTCAGAGTTGGCTGACATCCAATAATATTGTAGGCTCGAAAGTGGAATTGGGTGTGGTTGTGTATAGGCCTCCGAGAAATGGTCCGACTCTATGGGAAATTGGCATTCCTGACCGGACCGCTGCTGAGTTCTTTATACCAGACCCAAAGCCAACGCTCACAAACCGATTGTTCAATCACTCAGAAAAGTTAGTCACACCAACGTCAGCTAGCCACATGTTGAATATCGATGCTACAATCTTTAAATAAATATTTATTTCCATTTGAATAATTTTAATTTGCAGGTATAGGCAATATGGCTTATGGGATCGGTATGCAGATTTATATCAGGATGATCAGGATCTCATTTATACTGTTAATATTAGCAATTATCGTAAAGATTGGTTCTACGCCCACGTTACAAGGTACGCACTTATTATTCATTGCCTCCATTATTTGAAGCACAATTTAAGAAAAATTAATATTTATGACAAGTTATTTCTAGTGAAAATGACTATATATAATTTATTAAGAGAATAAACTAATTTTGACTGAAAATAAATAATTTTTTTTGTAGTGACACTAACCTATCATGTTTAATTACGAGATTCATACATAAAGTAAGTTTTAGAACATAACGAGCTTTTAGTCGCAAGCATCAAGCATTTATGCAGATTTTCCCCCAAGGAAAGAAACAAAGGTGGCCCGGCCGGCCAATTCATTGCAGGGAAAGTTTCAACGTTGAGATTTAATTGAAAGAGCACACAAACACAATTACTTACGAACGTTCGAAAAGTTGAAAAATTAAACTAAACTCAACAGCGAAAACAACAAGCGATAACCTAGAAATTGAAATTTCAGACGATCCGAAACCCTGATCAGGGAGAGAAAGATCTTCAGATGGCCTGAGGGCGATAAGAATATAAGATTTATTGTAATTTTAAATGGTTCTAATGTCGAATTAATTGTAGGAAACTAAATAATCAAACATACGAAGGAACAACATGGCAGATCAAATTTGAACTAGAAAATGCCACCAACGACGGAAACTACACACTCCAGTTGGCATTGGCGTCTGCCCATGTTGCTGAAATACAGGTACATATATACAGAAGCCAAACGCAATTAAGAATGCTTCTTCATTTTGCATAGAAAAATAGAAGTACTTTTCCTACCATATAGTACGTTTTACTCCAAACAAATATCATCATGCATGCATGCAGTTTTCATTTCTATTGTCTTCTCTGTTGATATTCTCATGACTTCGTTGCAAGGTTCGGTTCAATGACCTGAGTCTGCAACGTGCACACTTCTCAACGGGACTCATAGGAAGGGATAATGCGATAGCAAGACACGGAATTCATGGATTATATCGGTTGTACAACATTGAGGTACCAAGCAATCTATTGCGAGAAGGAACCAATAGGATCTATCTCACACAGTCAAGGAGGAGAAGTCCTTTTCAAGGAGTCATGTATGACTACCTTCGTTTAGAAGGGCCTCCGCATGATCATGCATGCTTGCACGCATAAGATCTTTTAGTTTGACCTCCTTTTGTTTAAACACAAAGGGATCAGTTATGTTAAAATGAGAATTAAATGATCAAATTAATTTAGGGCTCGTTTGGACATTTGAAGTACTTCAGAATTTTGTAAATAATTGTAAATAGTAGTGAGATGGTCTGTGAACAATAATGAAATAGTTTGAGTTAAGATTTTTAATATTATTTTTATTTTGAAGTTTGAAAGGTTATATTAATTTTTGTCTTGTTTTGAAGTTGTAAAAGTTGTGTTCGCTTTTATGTTTGGATATTGATTACATGAAAATTTTGAATATTTAAAATTGAAACGTGTTTTAAATTTAAGTGATGTTTGAGACACTGCAACAAATTTGATTTTTAGAGACAAAATTCTTTAGAGATGAATTTATTTTCGTCTCTAAAAGTAATTTTTTGAGACGAAATTTGAATTTCGTCTAAAAAACTGTATTTGTTAAAAATATGGTTCAAACAACCATTTTTGTGTTCGAATGGTATATTTAAGGATGAAATAGTTCATCTCTGAAAAGGTTCGCTCTACAAAAATGTGGGAACAATTCCCTCCAAATTTTGTGTTGTTCGAACAAAATTTAAAGTGTTCAAAAATAGGTTATTTGAATAATTTAGGCTTGGATATCAAAATACATTTTTTATTAGAGATCTAAGTAACTTACGTGTCTATTTTATAGATGACGATTGAATTTTGTTTAGCACTGTTGTGAAGAAATTTAGAAAAGTTAAAAGGTGCAGGTAAGGGGCTTCATATGCTAAACTTTTCATAAAACGATTGTACTGGGATTGATTTTATGAAAAATATACATGTTTTGTTATGAAAAGAAAAACTTGAAAACAACCTCAATCATTCTGTTTGTATTCACATGAAATTCCGTTTAACAAGAGAAAGTATTTTCTGACATGACTGGTGTAGGCATGAGCTATTTTTTCATTCTATTTCTGAACTATGCAAAAAGAAAGAATATGAAATTTTATACATGATTATAAAAAGATAAGCCGAATCTGTTTCGTACTCTGATATAATATGATATGATTTTTAAAAGAGCAATGCTACATATAGTCCCCATTTGAGGAATGCAATACAAGCCTAGCCAAATTTATCTTAAAATTTTTTTAAAATTACAAAAATATCCCTTCTAAAATGATGATTTTTCTCATTTAATAAAGGATCTGCACATGCAGTCCCCAAGTGGGGATTGCAAATAGAATTTCTCTTTCTAAAAACCTCTAGCATGACATTCTGTTTCTATTATAACCTTACCCCAGGTGTAAAACTGTTGCCTTTGTTCAGGTTGGTACCAATTTTTCTATTTTTGGTGCACCTACTTTGGAAGCAAAGTGCTTTTCTGTGTGATCTTTCCTGTGTGCATACTCGAGACTTCGAGAATGATAAGGGGAAGATTTCACATTTCTATTTCTACTCAGTTGGCCGTTGGGGTTTGTAGAACTCTACCACAGGAGTTAAACATAGAATTTTGTTCTGATATGATGTCTCAGTTTATTATGCCACATGAATTTTTAATAAGAATATTCTTAAACTTTCGCTCTGATATTCTTTATAATATATTCTAATTATGCATTCTGAAAATAAAAATATTTTGTTTTGCACCCTAAACTCTGTAAATGCTCATTTTTACATACTAGTATGTGTTATTTGCTTACTAAGTTGTTGATAACTCACCCTTTATCTCCACAATATTTTTTGATAATTTTGATGCCTCAACTAGAAGTCAAAAGTAAGAAGTATTAACAAGGTTTGATGATCGTAAATGAATAAATGCCAAAGGGAACAAGTATTTATTGGAGACTTTTATTTAGTAGAGAAATTATTTTATTTTATTTAGATATTTTGGGTCATGGATATTTTCGAGTCATTGTGGAGATTATAATTTATTTCATTGAGGTGTTTATTTGGTGTCCACCGTCTTGGTGGAGGAACATATATTTTTGATTTTGACTAAATGAATTTATATTTTATGAAAAATTTGGAGTATATAAGTATGTTATGGGAGATGGTTTTAGGTTACAAGAGCTAACTCTCTGGACCTTCGGGACCGTGGCGTTACACACACACACTCTCTCCCTCTCTTTCCATTGCCGATGCTCCAAGCACCACCTTTGTTTGTCCGACCAACCATTACGGTAAGCTTTCTTCTTTTCTCTCATTCTCCCACATTGTTTTCCTCTCTCTCTCTCTCTCTCTCTCTTTCTCTTTATGTCTTGTCCACGTTCACCAAGCCACCTGCGGTAAACTTTCTTCTTTCTTTCATTTTCTTCTATTTCTCCCTCAAAATAGAAGTTATTGCTCTGCTTTTATGGAGTTCTTTGTGTTATTCAATTATAAACTTTTGGAGTTCAGGGCTTGTAATGAGAGAAGTATGCTCGGGCAATACGATTGATCTAAAATCATCAGTAGCAAAGGAAGACCATATAGTATGTTTTGGAACCCTATGTTAAAAAAGATAGGAACTTTACCTTTTCTAGAAATGTCATCTACTACCTTAGCCAAATTTCCTAGAAAATCTTAGTATTACATCAAATCTCTGTAAGCCTCCTATAATTGATAATATCTTGAAGCTTCTAGTTAACCAACTCGGTGTGTGGATGAGAATTGCTGAACGATCGAGTTAAACAGCTATAAAGGGAGAGCTAGAGTAGAAGTGAATGCAAGCTGCGAGCAAAGTGTACATTTGTAAGCAACATGTGGGTCGATGTGTAAAAAGAGTGAGCATTAGGTGCCCGAGTGCTCTATGTGTGCATGGGTGTGGGTGTGCCAAAATGGGGAATGCTAAGATGTTGTGAGTCTTAGTGTCATGTTTTATACAACCAAGTTTGAAGACAATGTGTGCTATGTGTTTTGAACTTGAGTAATTTGAGTTTGACAGTATATTATAAACAAATCATATCATTGTCCATGAAAGTACTATGCTGGAAACCTATTTGTGAGCTTGTATATTTGTTGACTTTCCTATCAAATGGTGGTAACCTATTTGTTTGGTATCTAGGCATTTGAGGGAATTGTTTGCAATAGATTCAGTTGATTACATACTTGCTATTTGTGGAAGCGACATACTTAGGGAGTTGTCTTCCCCTGAAAGAACGAACGTTTATTCTACCTTACACAAGATGATCGATTTATGATAAAAGTTACCAATAAATCTAAGGTCAAGGCTCGTTGCCGACCCCCTCTGACCTCTTAATCTCATCCAAGGTTTCAAGCTATTTATGCAACCAAG
>QEOT01005682.1:18248-31337 GCA_003123785.1 Pterocarya stenoptera | reverse complement strand
AAAAAAAAAAAAAAACCCTTATACATCTCATTCATCATGATAGAAAACCATGGAGAGTTAAAACACATCTCCACAAGGCCATAATTTATTTGAAAAACCAAATGCTACCATAACATTTAGTAAAAAGTTCTGGTCCAATCTATCATATGCTTTGACCATATCAATTTTCATTATCACATTACCCCACACGATTTTTTATTAATAGAATGAACTAGCTCTTGAGCAAGGGATATATTTTAAAAAATGCTTCTACCTAGAAAGAAAGCTCATTGTTTGGAAGAAATAATCTGTGAAAGATACAATGTCATGCGCTTCACTTAGATTTTTGAAAAAATCTTATAAGCCACCGAACACAAACTAATTGAGCGAAATTTATCAAAACTTTTCAGGTCTTGCAATTTTGGAATTAGAACAATAAAAGATGAAGAGTAATACCTTGGCAAAGTATTGCCCAAAATAAAGTAACACGCTACCTTCACCACCTCCTCTTTCACGATATCCCAACAAGAAATAAAAAACATCGATTCAAAGCTGTCAGGCCCTGGACTACTATTTCTCGGAATCTTCAACAATGCTTCTCGCACTTCCACCTCCATCGGAGCTCTACAAATGGTCTCATTCTCATCATTCGAAATTACCTTGCTCACAATAGAAGACAAATCTGCAGGCTGAGAAGCACCCACCCCATTCAGAAATTCCTCAAAATACTTCACAGCACCAAGATGCACCTTCTCCATCGTATGTAACTCCATTCTATCAGGCAACAACATTGAGGCAATCGCAGCTCGTCGCCTCCTCATATTGGCAACTGCATGAAAAAATTTGGAATTCTGATCTTCCTCATCCAACCACTTCTTCTTGGTAATCTGTGCTAACCTGATTTCTTCATTGTTTTCCCAATAACTAAGCTCTATTTTAGTAACCAATAACTCCATTTCTAATTCTTTATCAAAACCCGATTGTAGCTGAAAATCCACATGCTCAATCCTCTCCTCAAGCTCCTTAATCATATGGTTCACATGCCCAAAGACACGCCTATTCCAATCCCTTAAAGTCACTTTCAATTTTTTTAACTTTGCTGCAAGTCTCAGAAGGCCTCTTTCCAACACCAGCTCCTTCCAAACCAACACAACACTATCTCAAAAGGATGGATGTTGTAACCACATATTCTAAAAGCGAAAAGGCTTTGGCCCATATCTTTCATCTACCTTCAAACCCTTAATCAACATGGGAGCATGATCCGACATTTTTCTAAATAAATACTCCATATAAGCTACTAGATACACTCTTAAAAATTTTGCATTCATAACTGCTCGATCCAGACTAACCCAGCTCCTAGCACACCCCTGTTGGCCATTACATCAGGACATCTTGCGACCTCTCATAAGAAGGCCTAAGAAGCCACAAGAGTCAAGACTTCCATTAAAATCACCCATTGCCACTAAAGATCATGGATTGCCTCCCACCCCCTCCCCATCATCTTGGATTATATTAAAGTCACCCACCACCAACCACGACACCTAAACACTTACCATTCATTCATATATATAAATACAACACCCATGTAACCCTAAAGTAAAGGGTTATCGTGAATTCCCTCATCTCTTTAACCCACACACATAATGGGCCACCATCACAGGGAATCTCAAAGCCCCGAGCTCTGGGCAATGTTCAAAAAACGTGACATGTCGAGAAAGGTGGAATCGTCGTGTAGAAGGATCATTCACACTTGTAGCCCTTTTGAGACGAGGGGTACCTTAACCTCACTCAAGAAAAGACACAGGGTAAGATGTAGGGCTCAGTTTGTTTTGTGTAGGGGATGGAATGTAAAGCACGTGCATCTGAATACTCTGAGCTTTGAATAGTCACAGAAGGTCTCCAAAAGAGAACGTGTAGAGGAGGGCCTTAAACAGAGAAAAGGAAGTAGTGCACTAAAAGGGAAATAGAGAAGCGCTCCTTCAGGTTTACTTTGTGAAAAGTGCTCAAAAAAAGAAAGCAAAGCACACTTTGCTACCCCCCAACAGAACTATCCAGAAAAAAATGAAGGCTAACTCTTGCACCCCGGTACCTATTAGAATCGGAACAGACCAATTACACATTGGCTCTTTTTTTTTTTTTTTTTCCACTAGCATTGTGAATTTCGCAGCAACATTTTGCCCGGAATTAAGGTCGGATTGGCCGCGCCGCTGGGAAAGGTATTCCATCATTTTGATGATTTGTTCCCTTTGACTGCAAGTCAACAAGCAAGGTTTTTATTACTTGCTTAGTCTTCAATCCAAAGTTCTTTCCTGTAAATAAATCTTCTGCTTCTGGTAAGGGGAAGAGGGAAGATGTCATCATTTATCTGTCATCGGGAATGGGTCTTCTATCCTCTGGTATTGGGCATCCGGAATCAGTCTCGTTAATTGGCAATTTCTCTCTTGGCATTAGCGAATCCCTTCTTCCTTTAGAAGAGTCGCCCGATCATCCCTTCTTGCTTGCTTTGGGCTCATCCCGTGCTTGGTCTCTAAAGCATGCTATAACTCCCTTCTTTCCAAATAGCTACATTTGGCGTATACCAGAGTTATCAACATCTTCTGGTTCACTCCTCCAGCTAAACTGTAAGCAACTGATCTGACATATCAACAATATCCAATGTAAAATCATTGTGCCATAATAACCAAAGATTGCCCATATCACCTCATTAGAACAGAAATTTTGAAAACCCAAGAAATTTGGCAAACTTGGGAGTTTCTCCTCCACTGCAAATGGTTCCACAATCGATACTTGAAACTTCAAAATTAAACTCTCAAGCCTTCTCTTCGACATGCCTAATCCCTACACGTTCCACATTAGTACATTAACAATCATGAATTCATTTTAGAAGGGCGTGCTAACACCCGCTAAGAATGACGTAAAACCGTACCACCTCTCTGTTTCAAACTTGCTTCACTATCGAAATCATAGCCCCTCTCCTTTGCAAACTAGTTCAACGAAATCGCCTCATCATGATCCGACATGTGGTCCTCTTCTAATATATATAATCCAAAGCCTCATCCCCTCTTTCTTGTGCCAATAAGTCATCAGCAATCCTGGACAAACCTCCCTTCTCCCAAGCCAATCTATTACCACCATCCATGATAAAAAAATCTACTACAGGATCATGATGACTCTCCCCCTCAACATCCCTCCTCACCCCCATGCCCGAATCAATCAATGAAATTTCACCATCAACCAATGTCCCCTCCTCCCTCTCCTCCGCATTACTATGAACCAAAATAATGTCTTGCACCTTATCAACACCCTCCATCATATATGTCTATCCCGCTTGGTCCTGGTCACAGTCCACCCTAATAGGTGGTTGTGTATCTTGTGCCGTAGATTCCTTCTGTGCCCTTTTCTCACACCACACTTCCTTTTCCACCTCACTTTTCTCTTTTTTTTGAACAAATCGTTGTTGACCCATCCTACACACAACTTCCGTATGCCTCTGTCTTCAACACTTTGAGTAATAAAAACCTAATTTTTCATATTTCACTGATTGCCACATTTGTTTTCTTAGCCACCACAATCTGAAAACCCTGAACCAATTCACCCGACAGATCAACCTCCACTTAAATATGTGCACCAGTCGCATGAGAACGAGATAATATAGCATTATCGGTCCCAAGATATCTCCCAAACCTACTAGCCAGAATCTGCACACAGTCCTTACGATACAGATGCATCGGTAAACCTGGAAGGAAAATCTCTTGTGCGGCCATTGACGACTCCTCCTTTAGGTCAAACTCCTTCATCCATCGAAAAATATGAAAACTACACTCATCAATAACACGACTTTCTCTCGCCTAGCCATGCGCAAATTCACATTCACTCGCCATTTAAACCAATACATGATAGTCATCCATAAAGCTCACTGTTGGAATCTCAAGAAGACCCCAAGTCTTGACAATCGCCAATCGCACTGCATCAATAGTAGGTCGTGTACGTAGAAATTTTAGAACCAATGCAAAACATAAATCCTCTGTGACCTTGTTCATCTTAGCCTCTATGAAAACGAATCCCAATTCACCATCCACCTCTACCGGATAACGCATCGGCATTTTAAAACTAGGGGAGATATTACTAGTATGAGCCAACACCTGCATGTATGAATTCTGTTGTAGATCACCACCATCCTTGCTACCTAGAGAACCACCAGCATCTCCATCCAAGTGTGCCCCACTAGGCCCCGTCAATGCCGAAGGGCCTAAGGGCGCCACCATGAGGCATAGCCCTAGGAAAACCCTAGTCACACGTCAAAACCAGAAACTCCGTAAAAGACGGAGTAAAACTCTCACTTATACATCAAAAGTGCTTTCTTAGCCTCAGCTAAGAGAGATGTTGTCATTGAAATATAAATTAAATGATCAAATTGATTTAGGTGTAGTTTGGATAGTGAGATGAGATGATATGGTTTTATGTTAAAGTTGAAAGTTGAATAAAATATTATTAGAATATTATTGTTGTTTTGGAATTTGAAAAAGTTAAATTGTTTATTATATTTTGTGTGAAAATTTGAAAAAATTTAATGATAAGATGAGATGAAATGAAACATTTTTTGTATCCAAACAGAGGTATTCTCATTATTTTAAGATTTCAAGAAAAACTAATTATTTTTTAATATTTTTTATCCATTTATTTTAAGAACTGAATAAGCATCATGTTAGAATAAATATATTGAAAAGTAGGGAATCACGACGGCAGAAAATAAAAATCTATACTCCAAGGCTCGAACGTAACGATGATTTCTTCAGAACATATTTTGTCTCATTTTATCGTGCTATTGAGTATTGACAAAGTTGTTCCCGGCATACAATGAAGTCTTTATTTTCTCATTGTTCTATAATAGCACTTTTTTAGAAAAACTCAAAAAGCCAATTTTATGAGAATTATGAGATGGGGAGATTTTTTTTTTAGGAAATTCTTGTTTATTTTAAAATTGAACAGATCAATTATATGATGACCATTAAGAAGGATTTATGGTAAATCCAACAGCCAGAAAACATCTAGCTTTTTGTTATGTAACAAGTCTACCTCATAGCACCCAAAGCCTATTACCCTTGGCCTTGCCCGCACGCATGTTGCAGGCGACTTTGCTACTACTAGGCATAGGGTTGTAATCGATCAGAGCTGAGTTGAACTTTTGGGTTATTGAATTGAGTTAGACTTAAATAACTTGAGTTCAACCTCTACCTCAAGCTGAGAACTCGTTGAGCCGAGCCAAGCTCGAGCCAATCAAATATGAGCTTGAGCTGAATTGAGTTACTTATCGATCTTTGTCTATACTCTTTAACAAGCTCGAGCCAAGTCAATTTATTAATTGAGTTTTGTTTGTACTCTTTTATATATTTTCTCTCTATTTTTGAATGAATTGAATAATTAAAAATACCAGATTTAAAAAATCTAATGAAATTTTTACAACTTATATATAAACATTATATTGAATTATATGATTATAACATTTTTACTAGTACATTTCTTATATGGTTTCTACATTGTAGTATATGAAACTACCAAGTCCTGCATTTAACTATTACACATATTATAAAATATCTACGATAATTACTCACATAAGTACTTAAACTAACATATAATTATGGATTATATTCAAATTATAGGCATAAACGACTAGGCATTAATTAATTGGGTTACATACAACATATTTAATTATAAAGAAAACTATGCTTATATTATTAAATCTAATGTGTATAGAAACATATATATACATATATATGCCTACAGATTGAATATAATGTTTATATGTATATACATATATATTCAATGATTTATGGATGAGTGTTAAACGAGTCAAGTTAACAAGCTGAGTCAAGCACAAATGAGCAAGGCAATTGTACGGACTAGTTCATTTGCAATCCTAACTAGGCAGCTTATGTAGAGCTCTCTCTCCTTCACTTTAAGACAATAACACTATATATACTGAGGAGGATTCAATATAAATTAACTACTTATATTTCCTTCTTCATATATTTCAATGAGTTGACATTTTTCATAAATGCACAAGAAACTATATATATGTATATATAAAAGGAAATAAGTATATTTATTTGAAATATCCAAAATATATTTTATTTTAAGTAATAAAATCTAACACATAATTGGTTCGTCAAGACTTTGTACTATTTCATGATTTTCTTACAAGTTTACGACTAATTTCAGTCAATATGTAAATGAATAGAATATATTTCTCCCCCGCCCCGGGGCAGAAAAGACAAAAACAAAAAAATGGAATCTGGTGAATGTCAATTATTAGATGAAGAATGGATGGAAAAGGACTTTTGATTCGTCTAATCTGAAGGATGCATGGCTGTAACAGCGCCTCCTCCTAAGGATGTGGGCTTGGTATAAGATCAATTAGTCCAAACTGTTGGGTTTAGATCATATTTAGAGCATTGATATTGGGCCAGTGGCTTGAGTAAGAAAAATTAGATCAAAACCTCGAT
Source organism: Pterocarya stenoptera (assembly GCA_003123785.1). Lineage (NCBI taxonomy): Eukaryota > Viridiplantae > Streptophyta > Magnoliopsida > Fagales > Juglandaceae > Pterocarya > Pterocarya stenoptera. Next base: position 24,855 of record QEOT01005682.1, on the reverse strand, counting down.
AACTTAATTAATACGTACATGACATATATGAGGAAAGGGTTTTAAGTCTTATGATTTAGTTTAACATAATTTATGTAATATTTTCTTATTAATTAAGCGAAAGCTACTAGCTACCTAGCTAGTTTTCTTACTTTTCAAATCATGATCAACCTTTTTACGTGTAAATTAAGGCCACGACTATATATATATATATATATATATATATAAAGCATAGAGAAGAAATTAAGTAAATTATTTGTATGGGAAGAGGTAGGTAAAGAGAGATGACCATCTACTTTGGGGGACACCATCCCTTCCACAACCAATATTAATTTGGAAACTTTTATAAGTAGCTCGCAGTTGAGCCTCATCCTCCCAAAATTAACAGCCCTTCTTTCTCCCTCTTTTGCTCGATTATTTTGCTCATTTTCTTTTAACTCCGGTCCTCCAAGAGCTGAAAACACCTATGATTTACCACATAATTACTTGAAAGTTTTGATTGCAAATTAAACTGAAGTTTAACTCAAGTACTTTGGTATAAGTTATATCAATATGATCATCAAGTCATGTGAATATATAAATATATATATATATGTATATCTTAGTTTTATGTTATTTCATGTTCCCATGCCATGGTTTTCAAAGGAGCTCCCTAAATCATGTACTTAATTCACAACATATTTTCAGCTCAAACATCGAACCGAGCGATAACAAACAAAATTTTCAACAACCGCGTGACAAAAAACTTAAATTAAGATGAGGGACTTCATATACAAATATATATTGCAATTATCACTTATTGGAGGAAAAGTCCAAGTTCAATGAATATCCCTGAAAGATTATTGCTTACGATCAATAACGTATAAATTAATATGAAAGATGAGCCCTCATAATTGTGGTTAGATGCTTTGACCTTTGCCAGGAAATGGCTGTACGTGATAGCGGTCATGGATACATGAATCAGCTGCTGTATAAATTAATATGAAAGATGAGGCCTCATAATTGTGGTTAGATGCTAATTTGACCTTTGCCAGGAAATGGTTGCATGTGATAGCAGTCATGGATACAATCAGTTGCTGTATATTATTAGTAAATTTGTGTCGTCCTTGATTAAAGAAAAGAAATCTTTCCCTCCCACTATATATATATGATATTATTCTCTAGCTAGCTAGCTAGTAGCTAGCATTAATATTACGCTATTTACATTGAATATGCTATAGGAATAATATAGTACTACTCATGCTATAGTACTAAGGAATCTCGAGACCAAAGCTCGTGTAAAGAAGATCAAGCTATATATATACAACTCAATTCAGCTATGCATGGCCCCATGGGTTACTTGCACAATATCGATAAAAGTTATCGATGTGGCGCCGAACCCATTTTCGTTTTCGCACGTACGTTACATTGAGTAGAGGAGGAGAAATAATGTTGCATGTGTTTTGAGAGTAGTGTAATGAAGCATGATTGAATCGGTGTGGTACTGTACGTATGCGTACGTACGTTGTATTCCCATATATACTCATTCATAACCGCCGTACATATATATATGGACATTAAGGAAACACTAGATAAGTCATGTATCATACTATATATGTTAATTTGTTGTTTTAATCATTGCTACTTATGCTTGTAAAGGAAAAAATCCAGTGCCAAAGAAGTAAGTACTGATAATTATATGTATAGTCGATCGACACACCCAAATTTATTCCTTTCCATTTATTTAATTTTTACTTTCAAAACGCCTACCTGCTGTAAGTAGCTATTGAAGTCATCTCTATTCAATTTATCGTGACGATCATATTACTGGAGTTGCTGTCATTGAAGCTACATTAAGTGTATTAAGTATATCAAGGAAAAAGCATGTTTTCCAAAGGAGCTCCCTAAATCATCCTGTACTTCACAACATATTTTCTGCTCAAACGAACCCATCCATAACAAACAAGATTTTCAACAACCGCATAACAAATTAAATTAAGATGAGGGACTTCATATATAATATATGGCAATTATCACTTATAGGAGGAAAAGTTCTAACTCAAGAAAGATTCTTGTTACGATCAATAAGAAATTCATATGAAAGATGAGGCCTCATAATTGTGGTTGGTTGTTTTGACATGACAAATGCTAGATACAGTTTTAGGTGGTGCAAGTCCAACGCACTCCATTTAGAAAAAATGTTGTCTACCATTCAAATAATTTTTTCATGTTGGTCCAAATTTACCAGCTTTTTAAAAAGCAGCTTGCACACCTAAAACTATAAATATCATACACACTGCAAGAAAAATAGGCTTTTGCGACCAATTTATTGCAACTAACAGTCTATTTACAACTAAAATACAAACTGTTTGTTGGTTGCAATAAATTGATCGCAAAAGTCTATTTTTCTTGTAGTGACATTTGTCACTTTGTGAGGAAATCACCGTACGTGATAGCGGTCAATACAATCAGTTGCTAATTATTAATTATAAGTAAGTTGGTGTCATTATTTTGTTTGTTTTTCAAAGTAGTTGGTGTCATTATTAAACACGCATGCTTAATGGTGTCACCAATTTGCTAATAATTATTATACACGTGATTATTTTATTAAATGTAAGTCCTTGATTAAAGAAAAGGAAACTTTCCTTCCACAATATATGATATTATTCTCTAGCTAGCTAGTTTATGCTAACCTCATGACCTGTATATATTGAATATTCTATACTATATACTACTCTTCTTTTTTTTATCGAAAAGGGTGATGCTTTGGAATCTCAAGAACCAAATTAATTTTAATTGTTAGTTTCTCCTTTTCCCCCAATTGTGAAGCCCATCCCCAAGCCCAATATTTTGGTTTACTATCTTTTGTCATTGTGGGCCTGGCCCGAGAAAGTCCAAACTAGGACCTAAAACCCAACCCCTTACCCCGTATGACTACGTTTTGGCTTAAAAGGGTTAAAATCCTAAGTTCTTCCTTCTTCATCTTTTCTTTCCTTCCTACTCTTCCAGTGTTGAACACTTGCTCTTCATCCTTCCCAGTAGTTGCCTTTTACCCTACTTCTTCGGCACCATCGCATCGCTGCCACCGAACTCGTCGTTGCTAGTAGTCCATCGATATCTCTCTTCCTAGGTCCCTTTTGTTTTTGCTTCTCTCTGTCTCTCTCTCAGCCATCTTCCCTCTCCACCGTAGCCGCGCCCCACACCACTATCATTGGAGATGTCTCAGGCAGCCACCTGTAAGGCTTCGTCTCTCTCTCTATCACCTTCTAACTTTTGCTCGATTCCCTGTTGTGGTGTTGTTCCAACAACCGCCCCACTACCGCCTTTGTCACTGTGATGCGCAGCGGCTGCTCATCACCGATCAACCTCAAGCCCCAGCAACTACCTCCATCTCAGTGATGCCCTTTGTCCCATAGATCTCTCTCTCTCTCTCCCTCTCTCTCTCCCTCTGTCCCTTAGTTAAGGAGCCACCGTCGTGAATCACCACCCTCCACTGCTCATTGAAGGTAGTCCGACCACCCCCACCCCTCCAGTTCCAACTCAGCCTCTCCCCTCTCAGATCTTCCCCAATACCGAAACCAGATTTTTCTCTCACTCTCTTAGGATTTTACTTACCACCGCCAACCACCACCAACCACTACTAGTCCCCCTTCCCATCCCTTGAGTTCATCAAATCTGCCGCCAACAACTTTTCACACATTGAATCTCGTTTTGTCCAAAAACCACCACTGTTCACTGTGCCCCACCACCGTTGCTGCCGTATTTCGTCCCTCTTGACGCTACCATAGTAAGCTATGTGCCACTCTATTTTCATATTAATTTTTAGGCATCGTCAGTTTTAACTAACTGTTTTCTATCTCACAGCGATGCACATGCACACACAAGATACCTTAGACAACACGCTCAATCATCCAAGATTGCCTTCGGCATTGTGAGTAAAACCCTAGGCTGACCCTTGGAATACTGACACTGAAAAATTGTTTAATTGTGATGTTGCAGTTTGGTTGTGTTGGAATTATTGGGCGAGAGCAGGGTAAAGCAATGGGAATCACATGTAGTTGTGATTTGTGAATCTGTGTGTTGTTCGATCATTGGTTAATGTATTATTGCCATGTCATCCAATATTTGCTTGTTCATGCATCTGCATTATTAATTATCGTTATTTAGCTTTATTGTATTAACTGTGCTTTGATCCATGTATGTGCTGTGATTAATTTTTCAATTGTGCTATGGTCTTAGTTTTACTTATTGAAAACTTGTTTTGTGGGTGGGTGCCTATCACGACCTCAAGTCGAGATGGGGCATTATATTAATGAAGCTCCTCTGGTCACTCGGGAGCATGTCAATTTAAGTGACGTCCCCAAGGTTGTCGCCGGGTGACAACGGGCTTGAATGAGACAATAACGCTCTAATGCCACTCTGTATCCTTTTTGCTGGCAGAGGCTAGAAGATGCTTGGTCACATACACCATGGTCGTTACCCATGGTGTGACGAAGGGAGTCAGAGTGTGTACATAGTTCTTAGGGGAGAGCATGGTGCATTCTGTTATTAAATGGATGCTTTAAAATTGGATATGTGGATTCTGAGTATGTGATTTTTCTAGGACTATTGAGAAGCAAATTGGTTTGGTACAATTTTGGTAATGCTGAAAGATCTCAATTTTCTCCATTATTGTGAAATGTGTATAATTTTTCATGTTTGTGTTTTTGGGTATCATTCTTTTGGCTTTACTTGTTGAGATTGTGAAATCTCATTGTAGTGTCCCCACCTGCAATTCAATTCTGCGGAACCGTAAACTTTGATGCAAAGGATGGTTATGAGCTTGGAGGATCGGTTCCGCCTGATGAGTGAAGACTTGGGTACCTTTCCCTTTATGTAGCATTGTTTGGTATTTTCCTTTCATTTAGTCGAATGACTATATAAATTTTATGTTGGGGATTGGGAGACTGGTGGCGTATGGATTATTTTGTTGGAGTTGTAATTTGAATTTTCTAGTACTGTTTGAATTAATTAATTGTCCTTTTTATTTTTTCACTGCCAATTTACTATACACATTTATTGAGCATGCGAGCATGCACTTGTTTTCACATTATGCGAGGGGTGTTTGACCCAAGCGGCCAGCATCCCGACAGCGCAACTCCTGCTAGAATCCAAGTGGGGCTCGAGGGCGCCACACCAATGGTCACCATCTTTCTCTATTTGTGAATCCTAGAAAACCTTGAAAATAATAAAATATAATAATTTAGCCAACCTCATTCCTAATTCAATGTGGGATGAAATTGATTGAGGTTAGCTAAAGTCACTTGAATGTCATTTTTAACTCAAATTAAGGTACAATCATGCACAAACCAATGTTAATGCTCTCAAGTCAATTATGCATGGCCACATGGGTTACTTGCACATGGATGAATGTGATCATTGTGCCTAACCCATTTCCTTTTTCGCAACTACGGCCGACCCATTAAAGTTGTAGTACTTCAACATACATTGAGGAGATGATCAGGAGGAGAAACAATATTGCATGTTTGCACTTTGCATGATGTGTTTGAGAGAACTGTCTTGAAGCTAGCATGATTGATTCAATCATGAGGTGGCAGCCCAGCCATATGCATGATGTGGTGTTGTTTTCCCATACTCATTCATATAACCTCCGTACATATGGACATTAAGGAAACAGACAGCTCATGTATATTGTATCATTCAATATATATAAATATATATTTTAATATTAATATTGCTACTTATGCTTGGATAGGAAAATGTCTAGGTCCGACACATGTCACAGTGCCAAATAGTAGTAAATGATAATTTAATGTAGAGCTTAATTACTATACATGAGCCTATAACCCACGCAATACGCGGATTGTTGTGTATATTGTACAGAAGAGAAAGCCCACTAAACGTAGCAAGTAATAGTTGCTCAAAAAAGTAGTAGACTATCTTAGATCGGATTCTTAAATGTTTTTTATTTTTATTTTTCAAAACATATCCATTGTGATAAATGCACTCATCAAATGGACAAAAAAATATCACTCACTGTAAAGCGACAAATATGTAGCTAAAAATAATAAGAAACAAAAATCCCCAAAAATGGAACTAAACTGATTTTTCTTTACACAGATAGAGCAAGGGCTCCCGGAGAGCCATATCTCAAAGAGCCCAGTAATAATCTTCAGCACTCATATGAATGTAACACATGAGAGCTCCATTGCTAGGGCTACCCAACCAATGACACCAACATGCTTTAGTATTAACACATTCACCCAGCTATTTCATCATCCAATAAGAAGTAAGAATAATTTAAAAAATTAATTCAATTCTTCATCTGAAATTCAAGAAAATGGCAAATTCAATTTCTAGTCAATTTTAAGAAAGGACTTGCCCACTCTCAGATTCAAAGAATAGAGCACTGCTTTCAGATCCCACCAGAAACAACAAAGGCATGGGAAGAAGCACATACATCAATATTGCAAGATAAAAATGTGAAAATGTTACTCTTGGACCAACATTTATATAGAAGAAATCTCAAGCTAGCTTTGATTCTTTGGTAACATCCCACTCGTGGCAACATTAATCCAACTGAAGAATTGAAATGTAAACAATGCACTCCCTTGTCAGTGGCAAGGAAGAATTACTCCCCCCCCCCCCC
>QEOT01005682.1:6202-17538 GCA_003123785.1 Pterocarya stenoptera | reverse complement strand
CTGCAAGCAGGCGCGCAGATAACCGGGTAAGTTCGCCATCATCAAAACTTGCCTACCTCACCTCATAAAGAAGAACAACAGAATCGTAAGCGCAGAGGTCCAACAGGCTTTCGAGGGAAGGGAGTGTTTGGAATGGGGTCCAAAGATACTAAAACATGACCGTGGAATATACCAGACAGTGCCTATGTCCTTTTTGAGTACAGCTACAAAAGATAGTAAATAAGAGGTGGTGGCAACTTGATTTACAGGCAATTTTGTCAACGGTACGGGTGAGGTCCATCATCCTCAAAATGGGATTCTTACATGTTTGCTACTATCATCTCCTATCAAACCGAGAGCGTCTGTTTTAGGAGGCCAAAAACAGAGTCAACCAGTTGCTCCTCCGCTGCCAACGACTGAAGCTTCCTAGCCACTTGCCGTCGTGCACCATAACCCAACCGTTACATCTTAGTTAGTGGCTTCTTTTCGTTGCTATCGCAACTGCAATAGATAACTCCCATGACCATAATTTCCAGTTCTCAACTGCAATAGATAACTCCTACGGCCATAATTGTCGGTTCTAATGACACATGAGCAATTATTTTAGTTTTCCCAACCGTGTATGTATTTGAGATGGTACTGAGTGAAACGGTATTGATTGACAAAAAGACCCACTCATGTGAAGCCCTATAGTTTACGTGCTACAAAAAAGTCTGCTCATGTGAAGCCCTGCGGTTTACGTGCTACCGACACCTTGCATCCGGTGGCTTGCGTTGGGTTGCCCTCGGCATGGCCTAAAGAGGTGGACTGTGCTTCTAGCGCGAACGGTCGGAAGGATCTGTAGTGGCTATATGCCGTGCTTGGAGGAGCCACCAATTGCTCTGTTTTAAGGTGGAGAAACAGAGGTGTTTTGTGGCTTACAATGGAGGTCATGGGGAGGTGTTGGGCGGTGGTAGGGCAGTTTCCAATCGATGGAGGATGACCTTGTAGCGCCCTCTGTGGTGGCTTCGGGTCGCAACAGAGAAAGTGGAGATGAGAGAGTTGCAGAGATGTTCTTTGAAACATGGTAAGGTATTGCTTGCTTAACTTTGCATGTCAAGTCACCTTGTCTGTCTCTGTCTATATTTCTGTATGCATAGCTTTCGTGCTAGGATGCCTAGGGTTTTTCATGAACATTAACGTCCATACGTTTTTGTTTCTATTACAAAAATGGAAGGATGCAGTAGAAATTGTATACACCATATATCTCATATGCATTATGTTTATACGAAAATTTAGAGATGGTAGCACTTGCACAACTGTAAATAAATGAGCAAGTTACAGTTTTGCTCCTCTCGAAGGTGAACGATGCAGCTTCATCCAAGCGTAAGAATCTAAACAGTGCAAGTCTAAATGGTGCAAGTACTGGAAAGGGTGTTCGAAATTATCTAAATGGTTGACGTTTGAGAGTTGAACCCTCTCGACTCACCGTTTGGCTTTTCATCTCTCTTTTCTCTCTTTTCACCATTTGGAGTTTCGGATCACCTTCTCTTTTCACTTAGTGCAACTCTTTCTTACATCTTTTCATTCTCTAATTTTATGGTATGAATGCCAAGTCAGCAACTGAAAACTTGGCTTTTATATAATTAAATAGATAAGTCGGTCATGTGTTAGCACACTACTTATAGTAGTACCCATTATAAATTAAAAAAATTTTAATTTATATATATATGTAGCAATAATTGAAGTCATCTGATCTATTCTTATTATTGAATCAAAAGTTTCTTGAAATCTCAAGATTATTACTTTGATATCATGTAAGAAACTGGTCATGATGAATTCAATCAATTATAGAGTCGAATACATATATATAGGCCTGTATTGCCGTTCTTATTTATATTTAATATTTATCTCAAATATTCTTTGTGGGTCAGCTACAAGAAGATTACAGTAGCCATTACCTTATGAGTGATGCTAGGCTGCGAGCGGCGCCCCCCACGCAAAATTCATTTTTTTATTTTATTTTTCATATTTTTTAATATTTTTAAAAAATAAAAAATATTAATAGTACTCACTTCTTTAATCACTAAGTAAAAAAAATAAATAAATACATGAGCGATCAAAATAAAGAAAATAATGAGCGGACATACCATCTCACTTCTTTAATCAATAAGTAAAACTAATACATTATAAAAACAAAAAATAAAAAAAGAGAAGAGCGGGCATACTAACATTATCTTACCTTATTATCGTTAGTCTAACAAAAATGCTATGCGTCCTTATAAATTATCTCATGAATAGTGGGTCTCGACTTATTTTATTTTTTAATCTTTTTATTTAATGACTAAGAAATAATTTTTTTAATAATGTTGTAAATTTTATTTTAAAAAAATATATAAATGTATAAGGAAAAAAATAAGGCAAGCCTTCCCGGAAGGTAGCACCGTAGCACGACTTTACTCTACTGATCAGCTCACCGAAGACGTCACCAGCTCAGCCCCAACTCCTCATGCTCATTGTATATAAGTAGTACGGGTCTCAACATCTCCCCCAAATCATCTCTCTCTCTCTCTCTCTCTCCCTTTGTCACTCTTCTGCATTCTACGTGTGTGATAAAAGAAATGGCGAAATCACCGGAGGAAGAGCATCCGGAGAAGGCTTTTGGATGGGCAGCTAGAGATTCTTCTGGCCACCTCTCGCCTTTCAAATTCTCCAGGAGGTCCTGATCTTTCTCTTAATTTTATATATCTGCATGTCCTTCAAATCTTGCTTGATTCGTTTTCCTTTCCCCAAAATTTTGATGCTCCAAAACTACAAAGAACTAGAGGAGGAAATATTTATAGATTGTTATGCCATATAAACTTTCATTTTACCTTTTTTTTTTTTTTTCTTTCCTTTCTTGGTGTTTCCTTCTTAAAAGGAGAAGGTAGTACGTGCAAGTGTTTGATAACATCTATAATTGTTTTAATTATTTATTTTCTTCTTGAGTCATGTTAATAATTAATTTTTATAATGGAAATAAACTTCGTTATTTAAATTTAAAATGATTTAAGATGCCGTATCAGCTAGCTAGAAAATATAGTTTAGTCTTTACACTTTAGAATTTTAAAGTCCGAAAGGTGTTTGCTTAGAGAAAATATTCATTACTTTATTAATTTAGTCAAATCGTTGAATATTTTTTAATATTCTTTTTTTTTCCCATCTTGGTTTGTTTTTTATCACACATAAATTAATGGTTTGTGATGCTGTTTGCAGGGCAACCGGAGAGAAGGACATAAGATTCAAAGTTCTTTATTGCGGAGTATGCCACTCGGACCTTCACATCGCCAAGAGCGAATGGGAGGGCTTTTCCATCTACCCACTAGTTCCTGGGTATATATCATGTTTCTCACAGCATTGACTATAATTATGTACTTTTTCAGCCATCTATAATATTTTCCTCAGCTATAATTTTCTTGTGTAAAGAGATTTAGAAGCCATGGCATCGGTGTTTTTGCAGGCACGAAATTGTCGGGGTAGTAACAGAAGTGGGGAGCAAGGTGAACAAAGTAAAAGTGGGAGATAAAGTAGGAGTGGGATGCCTTGTTGGTGCATGTCACTCCTGTGATGACTGTAATAGTGATCTTGAGTCTTACTGCTCCAAAATGATACTAACCTACAGTACCATTTACCACGATGGAACAGTAACATATGGAGGCTACTCAGACACAATGGTAGCTGATGAGCGCTACGTTGTTCGGTTCCCGGAAAATCTACCGCTTGACGCTGGTGCTCCACTGCTTTGTGCAGGAATCACAGTTTATAGTCCCTTGAAATATTATGGTCTTGCAGAGGCAGGTAAGCATATTGGGGTTGTTGGCTTAGGTGGGCTCGGTCATGTTGCTGTTAAATTTGCCAAGGCTTTTGGAGCAAAAGTGACAGTAATTAGTACCTCCCCTAGCAAGAAGGATGAAGCTTTGGAACATCTTGGTGCGGACTCATTTTTAGTTAGCCGTGACCAACAAGAAATGCAAGTGAATGTTAGCGTTTAACTTATTCTTTACTTTGCAATATATATATTCTGTTTTTTATGCTCTTCATATACGATTTTGGAAAAAGACGCTCTCAAGTTTGAACAGATCCCCTCAAGTTCGCGTTTGAACTCGCGGGTCTCAAATATAAAAGACATGAACATATAAAGTATCTCTTAAAGCATTTATTACTGTCTACATAGATTTTTTAGACAATGCTCAATAAATATTATAAACTCTCTTCATGTGTCCATCGTTCTCCCACTCGAGAGGATCTTGATCTATATACTTTTAATCCAACCTACAGAACCTGACATGAGGCACATTAAATTTGTGTAGGCTGCACAAGGCACATTGGATGGTATAATTGACACAATATCTGCTGTGCATTCCCTTTTACCATTAATTGGTCTATTGAAGACCCACGGAAAGCTTGTTATGGTAGGAGCACCAGAGAAGCCACTTGAAGTGCCTGTCTTTCCTTTGCTTTTAGGTATAACTTCGGCATAATATCTTTCCTGCTTTATATATTGGTATCACTTTTTGGTCATTTAATTGCAGAATATAGATTTCATTAGATTTGTATATAAATAACAGGAAGGAAGATGGTTGCGGGGAGCGCCACCGGAGGAATGAAGGAGACACAAGAGATGTTGGACTTTGCGGCAAAACACAACATCACGGCAGACGTTGAAGTTATTCCAATGGACTATGTGAACACTGCATTCGAACGTCTTGCCAAGGGTGATGTTAGATACCGATTTGTCATTGACATTGGGAACACCTTGGCTGCTACGAAGCCTTGAAAACTAGCTCGGTGTCCATAGTTTCTTGGATTGTTCCAGTAATTTGTTTTATCTCTACATGAACCTGCTCTTTGCTGATCTATTGTCGTTTTCTTGAATAAAAAGCTTTGAGTTTTTATCTAAATTAAATATTTTTGAGGGGTTTAATCCTATACTATATTTTTGAGGGGTTTAATTCTATATATTGTTTCAGACGTTCTTGCTAAGTATAGTCCTTGATTGAGAATTATCTTCCTTCATCCAAGTAATCTTTGAGCCAAATTGAAATCATTTCTCCGACGTTAGGATGATCTTCTTTGACTAGGAATTTAAGATGTCTTCCTCGCTTATACTAGAATCACTACAAGAAATTCGAGCTATCCCGGCGATTTTTAAGTCGCTGCAAATAATATCGCTGGGAAAGGTACTCTTTTGCATCGATTTTGAAATTTCCGTGGGTTTTAAAATCAAATATTACCAATCGTACACTAGATCCATTAATCAGGCTATTGCAATGCTTTAACCTACTTTTGTGACGATTAAAATTGTTGGGAAAAAAAAATAGCTTTGTGACGCTCTAAACTATGTCGCAATACATTGTGTGGGGCACCAAATCTCTTGTTTATCGAAGAGTAATTTTATTTTTGCCCCCAAACACATTTTCCCCCAACACCCAGGTTCTGCACATCGACGAACCCTTGATTACAGAGCTCCTGCATTTGGCCCTTTCCCTGTGTTTGCGCACGGCGTCACCTCCTCCGTCATCAGGAAAGCCTCGTTTTCACTGTCCCATTTTCATAAACCCTTCTCCCTTCCGTTGTTGGTTCTCCATTTTCAACTACCTGCAAAATGAAAAAATCAAGTTCCCTTCGTTTCGGCTAGAAAAGACGCTGTGACCCTACGTTTCCTTCCCTTACAATATAGGTTTTGTGCCTCCATTTCGTTTCCCAAGTTGAACTTTTGCCACAGTCCAGTATAATCATCGTCTGCTCCATGGAAGGAACCACCGTACAGGTATCTCTCGTTGCCAATTTATTTGTTTTTCCCCCTTCATGCGTGGGTTGCATTGCAAAAGTTGTGTTTTTTGTTTTTGCCAATAATTTTTGTTTATTACGAAACTGATGTGCATGTTTCCCTGTTTGCTTCAAAATGTTGTGTATCTACCTTTTGCGGTTTAAGTACCGATTTTGAAAATAATGCTTGGTTTTCTTTATGTAATACTGTTGTGTTTAATGTTTATATATAGATTTAGATCAAGAGTAAGCTTAAGATCAAACTATTGCAACAGTTCACAGTTAAAATCCTATAGGAAAATGAACCAAACTATAAGAACAAATATTAATTTCGTAATGGGGAAAAACCAACTCAAGTATATTATGCCAGAATGAATTTCGTATATTAAACCCCTATAAGGAAAAAATAGGCCAACTTCAGGTAGGGCTAGCTCATATAAGTGACAAATTGATGGAGTTTAAAAACTGTTTCAGATTTATTAGACTACTAACTTCATATTTTTCTAATTTTATAAGATCATAAAATAAGATCTAATAATATAAGTATTCTAATTGCCGTCAATTAGAAGCAGAAACACATTGTAAGATGGTCTTTTATTGTAATCTGCTGCAATACTTATATTGCAGTAGAACTACTACAAGTCTGTGTAGTATCGGCAAGTTAAAATAATGAGTGGTAGTTTCTTTTGTTTTAATTTCTAAGTCTGGTTTTTAGGATTGTTTAGTGGTCAGGAATGTGTCTTATATAGGCTTGTTTAGTACTGTTTTAGTTATGTTGTAGTTTTGATGGTATTAGGGAGGATTTTAATATTTTCCCAGATACCAGTTTTTGTAACCACGGTTTTCCTCCGCCATAAGTGAGGGATATATTAATAAACTTGGGACAGGACTGCTATGTGGGTGGCTAGTGGCTCTTCTATAAAAAAGAAAAAATGTTAATTTCTTGTTTTTTTAGTCAGGAGCAATATTAAATATATCTTAACTATATTAGAGTGTATAAGTCTTGCATAGTCTCATTGACTTGGATAATTAGAGTGTATAAATAACTGGTTGTGGAAAGCGAATTGGAGAGTAGACATAAACTCTGGCTTGGATAATTCGTTGAACCCAATATCTCAGTGATGTTACGCCTAACCATATCAATTGTTTGATCTGCTCTTTCATTGACACCACCTCCTCCTACAAGATTTACATATATACAAGTAAATTTAATTAGATCATGAGTATATTATCTAAAGCTCCAAAATGAATACATTTTAGGTATAGATGTGCATGATACAGTACGTACTTGTTGACTACATACGGCTTTTATAAGGATTATAATAAGGTCATGAGGATTTACGACTAAATTCTGTGTTATTGACTAGGAAAAACAAAGATTAAAGAGTTTGTACCTTTTCCATCCCAAAACAAAGATTAGTGCTACTACTTTTTTCTTCAATTTTAGAGGCCAATTAATCTTAATTGAGGATGGAAATTGTAACCTTTGAGAATCATGAGTACCATGCATTAATGTAAAAAAAGAGCGAATATTCTGGATACCAGCAAATTACAAAATGGATCACTATTTTGATGGTGAAAAGTGTATATTTTATGAGACCAAATTGTTTACCCATTTTTTAGTCCTCTGTTGTCAAGAATTCTAGCTAGCTGCCCCTGATGCAAAGTTCACACCCCGCTGTAATTTCTCCATATTACTTAACTGACGGCGGACAAGAAGCTGGAGGACTCTTGTCATAACCGATTAGCCTCACTAAGCATTACTGAGAAAACATGGCAAAATAGGATCAAATATATTGTTAATATTGTGTTCATGATCAGTTGAAATGTCTGTTACTTATAAACAACACTGGCCTAGTTAGCTAGCTATTTCAAAAGAGAAGCAGTTATTTTTACATATATTTTCACACCTGCAGCTTACTATTAGAGGCTATTAATGGCTCATCCAATGATCCTGATGATGATCTGTCTTTCGAAGTATAACTAAATAAATTATAAATAAGTGATAGAGTGAAGAAGATAACAGAGAGATGTAAAAAAATAATTCTCATTCTCAATGCTTTACAGAGGAGTTACAGTGCTTTATATATACACTTGAGGATTTAATTACAATGGCTCTACTCGGCAATACTACAAACAGTGGACGTGCATACAATGTAATATTGCTCAAGAATGGCAGTATGTTATAGTGCTTTGCCATACGGTTACAACCATTTACAACAATTCACGGCACTACTTGTACTGTGTTATTCCTGAAGATTCTACGGCTGCTGTCTTGGAGATGCTTTGTCGTAGAGCTTGTTTCGTGGATGACAGGCTGGATGGTTCAACATGCTCCCACAAGCCTAACGGGGTATTAATAACAGTGAGGCTCGTTCGCAACGAGTGAAAGCAAGTGGATACAAGAGGCTTGGTAAAGATGTCCGCTTACTTGGTCTTTGGATGGAAGAAAGGCTACTTGGATAGTTTTGGCAGCAACCCTATCACGAACAAAATGGAAATCTATTTTTATATGTTTCATGCGAGAATGAAGAATAAGATTAACTGAAAGATATGTGGCACCAAGGTTATCACACCAAAGAATTGGGGCTTTTGGCAAACAATGTGGAGTTCTTTTAGAAGTGATTGGATCCAAAGTAGCTCGGCTGTGGTGTTTGCAAGAGCTTTATATTCAGCTTCTGTGCTAGAGTGAGCAACTATTCATTGCTTGCGAGAGCTCCAAGAGACCATATTTTGACCAAGAAAAATGTAAAAACTGCCCATTGAGCGACGGTCATCTGGGCAACCAGCCCAATCGGCATCAGAAAATGCTTGAATTTGAAGTGAAGAGTTTTTGTTGATGAAAAGGCCAAATTTATGGTTTGTTTGAGGTACCTAAGAAGGCGTTTTACAGCCTGCCAATGTGAGTGTTGGGGATTGTGCATGAATTGACAAATTTTGTTTACGGAAAAAATAATGTTGGGTCGTGTGAGTGAGAGGTATTGGAGGCTGCCTACAATGCTCTGGTAGAGGGTAGGGTCTGAAAAAGAGGGTGTGTCATTGAGGGAGAGTCGGGTGGATGCTGACATGGGTGAGGTCACACCATTGGCTAAAAGCATGTTGGCTTTAGAAAGCATATCACAGATGTATTTTCGTTGGGATAGGAGAATACCATTTTCTAACTATGAAATTTCAACACCAAGAAAATATGATAATCTGCCTAGGTCTTTGATGGGGAAAACCAAGCCTAAGTAAGCAATGAAATGATCAATTTGGGTTGAGTGTGAGCTGGCTATTACAATGTCATCAACATAAATGAGTACAAAGACTAAAATAGATTGATGAGAGTAGATAAAAAGTGACGGGTCAGCTTTGGAATGGAGGAAAGCATACTCACAAAGAGATGAACTGAGTTGCGCAAACCATGAGCGTGGCGCTTGTTTAAGGCCATAAATGGCCTTGTGCAAGCGGCAAACATAATTAGGGTGCTCGAGGTGAATGAAGCCTACTGGTTGGGACATGTAGATTGTTCGGTGAGGTCACAATGAAGAAATACATTGTAGATGTCGAGCTGTCGAAGAGATATAGCTAGAGAGAGTACAAGTATGATTGTTGTTACTAGGCTAAATGTCTCGGAGTAGTCAATTCCTTCTTGTTGATGAAACCCCTTAGCAACAAGTTGGGCCTTGTGCTGTTCAATACTGCTATCAACATTGTGTTTTGTGTGGAAAATTCACCTGAAACCAACAATGTTAGAAGAAGGGGGAAGGGGAACTAGAGACCAGGTTTTGCTCTGCAAAAGAGCTTGAAATTCTTTTGTCATGGCGTCTCGCCATTCTGGGTAGCGGGAGGCAGTTGTGTAAGATGTAGGGTCTTTGGGAATATAAGTAGTAGAGGTGAGACATTGGTAAGGAGGTGGATAGGGAATTTGACCATCAATAAATTATTTGGGTCTGGAGTTATTTGTTTTGGAGCGGTTGATAATTAGAGATCGTGGAGGTGGAGATAATGGAATTATAGGAGGGTCTAAGTGTGGGTTAGGGATTGTTAGGAGTGAGGGAGCTGAATGTGTTGTGTCAGTTTGAGAGGAAGGAGTAGAGGAGTTAGAGGTTGGGCCTTGTGTCAATGTGGGAGGTGTGGTGGGCTCATGAAATTGGGCTTGTGAGGTTTGGCTCGGTGTGATGGATGAGAGGATAGTTAATGAGATGTGAGTGGGTTGAGCATGAGTTGGGTCTATTTTTGAATGGGCTGAGTAAGGGAAGGAGTGTTCATTGAAAATTACATCTCTGGAGATGTACAACCGATTTGATGAAAGATGGAGGCATTTGTATCCTTTGTGAATTGGATTATATCCAAGAAAGATGTAGGGTAGGGAGCAGAAGTGTATTTTATGGTTGTTGTAGGGTCGTAAATTAGGCCAACATTCGGTTCCAAAAACCTTGAGAAAAGTGTAATCGGGTTCTCGATGGAAAAGTAAGAGATGAGGTGATTTCTTGTTAAGACTTGGGGATGGAAGAAGGTTGATGAGATATGAGGCGGTATGGAAGGCGTCTGACCAGAATTTATATGGTAGAGATGCCGAAGCTAGAAGAGCGAGACCCGTCTCAACAATATGATGGTTTTTTTCACTCAACTACACCATTTTGTTGGTGAGTGTGAGGACATGAGAGACGGTGAGCATTGCCTTGAGAGTTAAGAACACGGGTGAAAGGTTGAAATTCACCCCTTAATCACTTTGGATAGTTTTGATTTTAGCCTTGAGAAGACGTTCAAAATATTTTTTAAACAATAAAAAGGTAGATGTTGCATTGCCTTTTGAAGCTAGGGGATAGAATTATGTATATCTACTATAGTCATCAACAAAAGGATATGTAAAAACAAAAACCATCATGTGATATATAAGGGAAAGGTCCCCAAACATCTACAAAGACAAGTTCCAAAGGTCCTGTGGACCTACTAACGGAAAATTTAAATGATAGTTGCCGACCTTTGGCAAGGGGACATGTAGAACAGAAAAACTGGGCTGAGTGAGGATGAACGGCAAACATTTGGTATGCAAAATGCTTAACACAAGTCGAAGGGAAGGGTGGCCAAGATGATGATGCCATTGACCGATTGTCATTCTTTCACCAACAAGAGCAACTGATGATAACTTGGCTGGTGGGAAAGTTTAGAGCCCGTTATGTGTTGGGCCTCGAATTAGAGGGTTCCCCGTTTGCTTGTCCTTCACACAAAAATAAGAATCATGAAATTCAAAGAAAACATGGTTGTCTTTGCAGAATTGATGAACTGAAATCAAGTTTTTGGTAATTTGATGAACATGAAGCAACTTGTGTAGAAAGAATTTAGAGGAGGAAGTTGAGAAATGTGAGTCACCAATACGAGTGATGGAAAGGCTGGTACCATCATCGACTTTGATCAGTTCAGGTCCAAGATATTGTTCTGCACTGATGTTCAGATTGTGGAGATTGGAGGTAAGATGATTTGTTGCTGCCGAGTCCAGATACCATTGTTGATCAGAAGAGAATTGAGAGTCAGTGTAATGAGCCAAGAAGGAATGAGGAGGTCCATGTTGATACACTTGATCAAAG